>VZTO01020688.1:2424-22800 GCA_013400615.1 Syrrhaptes paradoxus
ATCAGACTTTCCTGAACTGTTGGTCTTCTAAACTCCTGATGCAGGATGCTGCGTGCCAAAGGTGGCTGATGTGGGAAATAACCTGATGTGAGCAGCACCTTTATGAACACACACTTGAATTTTAATCGGTTTTGCAAACTGGAAGATAATGGTACAATGTGCATTGGGTGTGGGGAGCTGTAAGGAAGCTCCAGGAGGGCGTAACCTGAGGATTTAGGGAGCCTCCTTGGAGTTAAGGTGGATGTCTGGACTTCCCGCTCGGTTCCCTACTTGCAGTTGCTTTTTTTCCCTTCTCTCCACCCAAAACATGTCAAGTTAACAACACAGGCAGGAGGAGTTTGAGACAATGTACAAATGGAGAAGATGAAGAGCCAAGAAAAGGAAAAAACAAGGCGTCTGTCCTCACAGTTCTGTTTCTGGTAAACAGCAGATGTCACCAGCCCAGTGCTCTTCAGCCGTCCTCAAAGCAGACTTGAAACAACTGCTTCTCCAGACATTTAAGTTTCCAACATTTTTCTAGACAGGCTCATCGCACCAGCTGCTGAAAGGCAATGCTCCCGAGGTCTTTGTTTAATAAATAAATTCAATTGACCTGTTCTAGGGAAGATGACACCACAAAGCCCCAGTGACAGCTGCCGGTTGGGAATGCTGGAGCCCAGAGCTGGCTGGGAGCCTGTTGGTTGCCTTTTGTTTTCAGCTATTCTGCATCGTGCCCTGATGTGATTTGGAGCTAATCCCCGGTCTGTAGGCTTAATTGCAACGTGCCTGTCACTTAATTCACCTCAGCCTTGTAGATACATTCTGTTAATTAGTTTATTCCTCCACCAGTCCCTTGCAGCGTCGCTGTCTGTGTGCATCCCACCTCTGTAGACACGTTTTAGAACAAAACCTCGACCAGGGTCTGGTCAACGGAGACAAACGCGGAGGGAGCAGGCTGGAAGGCTTCATCTATGGTGAAGTGCTGCTCTGCTCTGCAGGGTCTGTCCTACTGCCTCCAGCCGACAGAAGCCTTGTTGCTTGCACTTCTAGTCCTGTGATCTATTTGATGACACAGAATCAAATCAGCGGTGAAGCACAGGTGGCACTCGGAAAGGCAGCGAGGGATCTGCAGTGCTGCTCCCGCTTCCATCCCTCAATCTGCAGGAGTGCTGGAGGACAGGGAGCACAGGAAGGTTTTTATCATGGACTTGATGGAGTTTTGAGGTGCTGGGATCCTCATCAGCTCTGCTTAGCTTGCCTGGAGCCATCTCTCATGGCCAGAACTGAGCCTCGGAGATGGTTTGGGGAAAAGTGAGGTTCTGAAGCGGTAAGAGAAGAAACCGTCTGAGCTGTCAGCTCTTACCCAGAGTGACCCAGAGCGGCAGTGTGTGGCCGCTCTGCTGTCCCAGGGAGATGTTTTTGGAGTGCTCTGCCAATATTGCTTTTAACATCTCAGTTAAACTAGAAGCCTGAGTAATAGCTGCAGCTTTCAGAGGCTTAATTCCACTATGAACTGGGCTGGAAATTGATTGTCTTGTCATTTACATGAAGTTCTGCTTCACTGTTGTCTCAGTCTGTCTCAGATTGTCCTGAATTTACTAAACAGAGAAAAATAAGCTGCAGAAAAGCAGAGAGTGTAACCTCTAGCGCTGGCAAAAAATATTGCTGTCTGGCACGGCTAATGGTCTGCATGCCAGCCATCCATTCCAATGTCTTCTGCAGCGTTCCCTTCTGTCGCTCTGTCCCCTTAACTCGTCTTTTATCGGACTAGATGCATTTCCACACTTCAAAATTCCCTTCAGATCTTTTTATAGTGATGTGCAGACTGTCCAGTCCCGCAGCCCTTAAGCACATTGACATGATTTAGATAAAATATCAAAAGCAACCTTTCGCTCTCCCAGGCTGTAACCTCTGGAAAATTGTTCTGGCAACACTTCGGGAGAATTCCCAGGAGTTTCTATCCCAGAGTTAACGATAGGGGCGAGCTTCCTGTCATTTCCTTGCCTTTTGTGCCACTGGCATAAATGCCTTTTTGCTCCCTTAATGTTGTTTAAAACATGTTTGCTCCTTAATGATGCTTAAAAAATGAGATAAATCGTCTGCCTGAGCGAGTTACGGGAAGAATTTAATGATCCGATAGCGGGCAGAGCTGAAGGACGTGACAAGTAAGCGGGGTGGGGGTTGTGCTTGTGTTTTGGGTTGTTTTTTTTTCCAGTGGGCTGCTGTAATTATAAATGTGATGCAAAGAACACAGATCAGTCTGGCCAAGCTAAAATAAACCGTGGCTCTTGGCTGGAATGAAACATGAGGTCACCTGGGCTGGGCTGGTTATCTGTGCTCCATCCCTCTGCTCCCCTCCCCAAACGCTTTGTTTTCAGATCGTTTCGTGGTTGGATTCGAGCTATAAAACAGGAATAGCTGCACTGGAGAGAAGGGGTTAAAATGTGTCCGTGCAGAAGGCAGGGGTATGAATAGAAATGGAGCTCAGCACCGTTCCGCCTGTGCGCGAGCTGCTCCTGGAAGGGACAGCTGCTTCTCCTGGTTGCTTTCTCGACAGCCAGGGCCTGGGGCTTGCTATAAATAGAAAGTCATTGAGAAAACCACCAGAGCGTGAACTGCACAGCTTTGCAGGAGTTTCCACAGTCGAATTTATGGTCTATGCGGTGGCAGGGAGGAAGGGAAGGCACGCGCTCCATTTTAAACCAGCAGCTCTCCTGGCTGGAGGGCTGCGCTGACAAAAGGAGCTGGCTGCTTTCATGTCCTGTAAAAAAAAAAAAAAATACAAATAAAAAGGAGGCTGGCTCGGTGATGGGGGTGACCTGGGGAGGATGCTTCAGCTGAGCAGAACCTCTCCACCGTACCCCTTTCACGGTGGAGAGAAGATAGGTCACGTTGTGGTGCGTGTTGTATAAATACTGGTGGCAGCAGGCGGGTTATGGGAAGGGTGCTCTGCTGGTGTTTGCCGAAATAACTGCCCGGCTGTGCTCAGGATGCTGTTGCTGAATACAGAGGACAAGTGCCTTTATGCAAAGTGATTCTCTCTTTGCAGACCTTCCGTTCCTCTGCGCTCCTCGCCTGCAGCCTGTGTTTACTCCAAGCACGAGCATTAGCTGACTTGTCACTCCTGCCCTAGGGAAGGATTACAAAGGTTTTGCATGGGGAAGGATCTGGTTTGATGCTTCTCGCGGTGAAAACCAGCGCCTGCCAGCTCTGCCGGCCCATGGGGCTCGTTTGGGGCAGGCGGCGTGGATGTGAGAGGCTGGAGGGGGTGCCCCCCGGGTGAGCGTTGGGCTCCCTCGCTGTACACGGGCCCCAGCGCTGGGTGGCTCGCAGGAGCGCTTGCACGGGGAATAACCACCTTTAGAAATCTGCAGCTTGGGGTTGCTGCGTTTCCTTGGAGATGGGCTGTACAGTAACGCTGTAAGCGTCCTCGCCTGCCTTGGAGGGTACGCCTGCGTGCGTTGGCATCTGCAGAATGTCCATCGGTGGCATCCTTGCTGTCCCGCAGGTTTGGATGACAGTGACAATCCTGCTGCTGCTGTCCTGTTTCCCCTAAACCACCACTGGGAATCCTGTGGGCTGCTGGGCAGGGATGGCAGTTTTCAGCCCTTTCTGCAGGGAACTAGGATCGGTTTTGTGCTGCCTGTCAAAGCAGCAACAGGACCGAGGGGTGATTTACCGAGCAGAACCGGAGAGACAGGACCTGGGGGATGAGTGGCATTGCCTCTTCCCAAGGCAAAGATGTTGGAGAAGAAAACAAAAGAGAGAGACCAGTCTCAGATCTTCGCTGATCTTAGGAATTTCCATCCCTAACTTCCATCTCCTCTCCTTTTGCCCCTCCAGGCTGCAGCTTACGCCTCGGAGGACGGTGTGCTGACGGAGGCCATGATCGATGCCCGGGTGGCTGATGCCGTGCGGCAGCACAAACAGAAGATGGAGTGGCTGAAAACGGAGGGGGCTGAAGGGAGCAAAGGCACAAACCCCCTCCTGCCTTCCCCCCAAGGGACGCCGGTGTGAGACGTCTGCAGGCTCCAGACCAGCACGGGTGGGGAACTGGGGGTGGGAGGAGGCTGGGAGGGTTTCATGGAATCATGTGTTGAGAGAAATGTGTCTGTTGGTGCGAGAGAGGGGGTATTGCCTTGGGCTGCCTTTGATTTCATGGTTTTAGAGTGCACCAGAGAAAAAAAATGTTAAATAAGGCAGAAGCAACTGTATTAAAGGACCCCCTTGCTCAAATACCCCCGACTCTGTTGCTCTGTGGGGCCTGTCCTGCTGGAGAGCCCCAGACCCCAAACCCTTTCCAGCCGTTTTACGCTGTTCTGGAGCATCCAGGGATGGGGACCTGTGGGATCCTGCTGCTCCCGTCTATGGAGCTGGGCAGGGTTTACGCCCCAGCAGAGCTATTTCTTCTATTTTTTCCCCAGATCCTCCTTGCTCCCATCTCTGCAGCCATCACTTCTTGCTCTCTTGTCGCCCTTTCCCAGGCTGAGGGTGGGCTTTGGGTTGGGGTGTGTTGGGTGTGGTTCACAGCTGCAGCTGGTTAACTGGAGTCACACTGGAGATGCTGGGCGGCCCGTGGGACACTGCTGAGCTGCAGCAGGACCTGCTGCGTCCCCGGTGCCGCTGGGTCTGTTCTCACTGCCCAGCCTGCAGCGTTCGTTTGCTTTTTCCNTTTGGAAATTTTTGTTTTTTTTTTTTTTTTTTTTTTTCTGAGTTTGAACTGGATCTGAACTCTGCGCTTTGCTCCACGTCCTCTTCTGTAACTGCGCTGCGTGAGCACGTTTCTCTGACCTAAATCCATGCCCTTGAGTGCCTCGCTGAGCTGTGCTTCGCCGGGAGCTGGCAGCGCTCGGCTCTGTCCCTTTGCCTGGCGGGTGTGACGGAGCTTGGAGAGACCCGCGCTGCCGAGAGCCGGGGAGCGGAGCAGCGCTGGGCACCAGCGTCCTCGGAGCAGAGCCGTGTGGCACAGCGGGAAATAAACAGTTTGTGAGGCTGCAAACCTTCCCTGGCTTGGGCTGCCCTCGTCGCTCAGAGGGGTGCTCTGTGCCCTGGGTGCCCCGGGAGGAGTTGCAGATGCTCCCCCGGCAGCGGGCTCTGCCCGGACCCTCGTGCCCCACCAGCGCTTGTTGCAGGGTGTGTTGCTGTAGAATTGCTGCACAAACTGAACCGGAAAAATTCATCTTCTGGGTGACTGAACTAAACTTGAATGCCTTTTTTTTTTCCTCCCCTCCAGCCTAGCTGTGGTTGTCCACTGATTTACTAGAGGATCAGTTATTGACACTTTCCCCTTGCTAGGAAGATTTCATTAGATTATATTTCTGTTAAGCCCCCAGAGTGGTAAGGGAGCTGAGCAGAGCTGCTCTCTGCTAAAAAAAACCTTGTTAATGATTTCTGTGAGGGAGCAGGCGATCAAATCTCTAATTGCGACGTCCACCTTCAACGCTTTTCCTCTCTTCCATCCCCACAAAGCACAGAAGGAGCCGGGGGACGGCAGAGGCACTCTGTCCGGGTGCTGCCTGCTCCTGCGGATGCCGGGAGCTGGGCAGAGCATCGTCCCGCAGCCGCAGGAAGGACCAGCAGCCGCTGGCTCCGCTGTCCGTGCGATTCCTCCCTCACATCGCACCCAGTGCTTGTACCACGGGGACGATCCTGCTCCTGCGCTGTGCAGCCGTGATTAACGGCAGGTTGGGGAGAACAGTGAGCGAGAAGTAGCCCCTTGCTGAGGCGGGGAGGGCTCTCGGGAACACTTTGTGGGTTTTTCAGGGCTTTCAGTGACCACTCCTAAGGGTGGATGCCACTTGTCCTTCCCTGAGCTTTGCTGCGTGGGCTTCGGAGGGATGGACGGGACTGGAGGTGGATGCACAAGGAAGCTGGAGTGTCTCCGGAGCATGTGGAGCCGTGGCTCTGGCATGACTCAGGGGCTGGTGTTGGTATCCCCAGGGGCAAAGTTCTTCCCCCTTCTCGGCAGCCCTGCCATCGTTCAGCTCCTGCCTCGTCCCTGTCCCCTCCGCCAGCCCCACCAGCGCCTTCGGTTGGCTGTCAGCTCCCGGGGTGAATGATGTCCCCGCGGAGGTGGCACCCAGCTGGGCTGGGATATGGGATGGCGACGCCAGGCTGAGGTGATCTCCCCTCCGTGGCAGCCAGTGAGCGATGAGCTAATCGCCATTTATTAAAATAGCGGAGAGCAGAGGGATGAGCCAGCCATCCGTCACTCCGTCCTCGCCGCTGCCAGCTGAACCGCCTTCTGCTTCGGCATCGCCGCTGGAGACAGATTTATGACACGGTCATCTATCCATCCATCCTCCATGGCCATCCATCACCGTCTGGGGTTTTGGAAGGGACACGGGGGAGGAAGGTTCCCTGTGCGAGGACGGGAGTGCCGTGTGCTGCTCACATCCCGTGCTGCGGGACGGACGGGAGACACGAGTCTCCCTGGGAACTATTTCTCTGACAACCTGTTTGTGTTTGGAAGGGAGAAGAAACACTCCGATTCTTTTATAATCCCCTCTCCGTGGCTGTTCCCAGTTTATTGGAACATCATTATTCTCCCTAGGGGTTTGGGGTTTTTTTAATGGCCAATCTGATTGATCTGTCCAGCCCATAATGCAAGTCCCTGGGCAGCCTCACCGCTCCAGGAGGTGCTTTGCTTCTCCTGCAGCTGTTGGTGCGCGGAGGCGAGAAAGCGTGGTGCTGTTCCGGGGGAGAAAAGGGCAGGATGAGGCGCGGGAAAGGTCTGGTTGGGGGTGCAGAGCTCGGTGTGTTGTCCTGGGGTGTCACACAGTCTGGAGGGGGGTGCACAGCCCCTCTGCGTGCATCGGGCCGGGCACAGCTTCTTCCCACCCCATCCCAGCTCCGTTTGCATCTCCTCCTCCTCCTCCTCCTCCTCCTCCTCCTCTCCAACCCCTGCCCTCGAGCCGCAGGTCTGCTGCACCCCGGCCGCTGACCCCAGGAGCATCGCTGGGTGCAAAGGGATGGAAAAAACCACTCAGATGCAAAACATGCAAAAAACTATTTTACTGACAAACAGCAAAGGACGGGCTGAGTTTCAGGAGCTGAACCGGTTCGTCTATTATACAAACATTTTATTGAAAGGGAAGGAATGGCTGACATACACTCGCTCATCGACCCCAGTGAAATCACAGTGTGCTTTTCTATTGCCTCCCCCACCCCAGCCCTCTGCAGCCCCCCGGCTGCTCCCCTCAGCTCCGGCGCAGCATCGTCACGACTCCCAGAACACGAACCGTAGGTGACATTTGCCTGTGCAAGCGTATTGAATTAAAAAAAAAAAAAATAAAAAAAAAAATTAGCCATTATTGCTTTTCAACCCCAGTCGAGATTATTCTGTGATTCGGCTCAGAGCAGAGGATAATCTCTCTCCCTGGTAGTACCAGCGGTGTCCTACCCCTTCCTGCCTGCTGCCTGCAAGATCGGTTTGAGGGCAGAAAAAAGAAAAGAAGGACTAACAGTCAGGGCAAAGAGCCCTCCCGGGTTTTGTTAGTGTTTTCTCCCTGCAGAGCACGACTGGGAAAAAAATAAAATAAAAATCTTCCTAAACTCTGTGCTCTGTCCTGCCTTGGTCACTGTGAGCAGAGGGTGCTCAGTGCCTGGCAGGATTGAACCATGCTCCGGGGAAATCCCAGGCTCCGCTTGACGAGGGGACTAAAACCAGCAACCCCACTGGAAATGAGTGGAAATGAATGGGAGGGACTGGAGAGGAGGAAGGGGCTTCGTGCAGCAAACACGCGAGGACACACACAGATATAGAGACGCAAACGCACACCGACACGCACACAGAACTGATCCTGAGAGCCTCAGGACACAGCACGCCGGAGCCCCAGCGCCCTGCAGAGCTCCTCCGTCCCCTGCCCACGTTCTGCTCCGCTCCCGGTGCCCCAACAGCCCCTGTGCATGGAGGGTGCAGCCCTGGCTTTTTTATAATTTTTATTTCCAGTAAATTCACTTGCTTCTCCCTGCTCTCCTGGGCACCGCGGTGAGCTGGGCTGGCCCAAGAGCCGTCTCATCTTCTCTCCATCCTAAGGCAGAACCAGCTGTCCCGCGTCCCTGCCCAACCCCTGCTCCGTTCTCCGACACCCAGAGGTGCTCTGGGAGCATCCGTCGGCTTTTCCTTCCTCCCAACCCCCGGAAAAACCCTGGGGGAGGATCAGCACACCCCGCTTTAAGCTCCATCTCTGCTCTAACGGTGGCACAGTTCCCCCCATCCAGTCCTGCAGCCCCCCCAGAGCAGCTGGCGGACGGGTACAAGCCCCCCCACGCCTCATCCCTGGGGAACTGCCCCTCCAGATGCCGCCGCCGGCTTTGCGACCCCCCCTTTTCCCTTCCCTGGGTTCTGCCCCGCGCCTCGCCCACCCCGACCTTGTGTTGACTCGTGATGCCAAAGTCACTTTTCCCCAACGGGACCCGTTTGTCCGGGGTTGTTGCTGGGTTTTGGGTTGGTTGTTGGTTCGATTTGTGGTTTTTTTGGGTGAAGACTGGACCAGAGGCAAGAGAACAACAAACAGGTCAACACTAGAACATCTCGGACAGTTAAACGAGGAGAAAACACCCCCACGACCGGACAGAAGCAAGACGAACACGTGCACGGGGGAAGACGGAGCGATGGCAGACTACGGACAACGGCACCGAGAGCGACGGTAGCGACCGCACGGGGACAGAGGAACAAGAGACCACGGAGCCGGTCGGCACGGCTCACGCCTCCAGCAGGATCCGCCGAGGGGATGGGACAGGGACAAGAGTGACGAGCAGAGAGAGCAGTGCTGCTCGGGGCGGTACAACGCTGGCCGCGGGGTTTGGCTCAACCACAGCCGCCTCTTCCACCTTGTCAACAGCTGAACTGATCCTGGGTGTGGGAAACAATGAAAAAAAAAAACCAAAACCAAAAAAAAACCCAAAAAACCAAGACAGGGCAGGGAGTCATGGTGTCCTTTACCCTCCACAGACATTGCAACCAAACACGAGGAGGCCGTTGCCAGAGCCGAGGAATCCACTGAAGGAAACAGCGGTTTCTGATAACATTCATCATCCCTTTTTTTTCCGGATTTTTTTCCCATTTAAGCACAAGCCCACTCAGTACAAAATAAGGAACGAAGGAGAAATGACTGGGGTTCAGGGCTGCCACCGTAAATTCTTGGGGCTGGCACCTCCCTCCCTTATTCTTCCCAATGAAAACCTCTCTCCCCGCTGCGGCCAGCAGCTCTACCTCTGACTGCCGCCCAGCATTTGCAAAGCGACGCGGTCCGGGCACGTTCCCTTCTCTCCCCCGTTGGAACACGACTGCTCCAGCCATCGGACACCACCGTGCTGTCCGGGTACACGCGGGCGCTATCAGGCAACGCTCCCGTGGGCAGCTCTGACGGGACGTGATGTCCCTGGATGTGGAGGTTGGTCTCAGACACTTGGCAGCCACCCTGAAACCTCAGCTGAGCCGCGACCAGGGAAGCAAAGGTAAAACCACGCGAGAGCATCCTCGTGCTTTGATTCAACCCATTCCTGGACACGATGAGTTTGGCTTCAGGCCCACGTCTCTGTGCTCCTCCAGCCAAGCCCAGCCTGCAAACCACCCAAGCGCCATGGCAGCAGGGCGGTGACACAAGGAGAGCGGTGGCCACTCGTGTGCGACCATCAGCGGGACCCGCTCACGGCATCGTCACCATCTCCAGGGTGGCATCAACCCGGACCCAGCATCTCCCTCCCGCCCAGCCAGGGGTGGGGTGTTCCTGCAGCAGGGGTGCAAACCCGACCTCACGCCGTTCAACCCAACACGCTTCTCCCCAAACACCAGGAGTGCCTCCTCTCCAGCCCGAGTGAACACTGACCTCAGCAAGGTTCCCACGATGGAAACGTGGGGTGCACCAGACACCCGCCCCGGCAGACGGACTGACACCCTACGGGGCTGCTCCCCTGGTGCTGCCGTGTCTTGGATTGCTTAAGGCAGGTTTCAGCGTGTAGCAACGCAAAGAACAACCCGGGCGTGTGTTTCCCAGGACTTCCTTCCCCCAGAGCATCTCCCAGAACCATGAACCAAAGGGACTCTGTGCCTTCACCCCCCCGCCCCCGGCAGCTGTCCCCATCCGAACCTGTGACCAGCCAAACCATCCTACAACGGGAGGAACGGGACGGAGCAAAAACAAGCCAACGGACCAAAGAAACGGGGGACGAGAGCTCTTGGATGAGAAATTCTGCATCTTCGCATCGTCCCACCTTCAGACCCTTGGCCAACATTCCCCATAGGGCAGCTGGATGTGCAGGACAGCCGGGAATGCCAGGAAAAGGGGGGGGTTGAAAGTATAATGCAAATCTCTTTTCTCTTTTTGTTTGTCTGCTTTTTTTTTTTTTTACATATATACACAAGTCCGACAATAAAACGTGGAACACAGTGCAACGTCTTGGCTGCGTAGCATCCAGGACTGGCTTAGTTGTGCATCGTGGTGTGCCGCGGGGACACCCGGGATGGAGACGGAAAATCGTGTCCTCGGCTGGCTGCCACGGAGGAGCAAACCACGTTCCCCTGGAAGAAGAGCAAAGTCCTTTTTTTAAAACCTCTCTGCAGTCTCTGGAGGGGAAGGCATTCCTCAGAGGTGCCGCGGGCTGGGGTGCCCGTTGTGGTACAGCTTCTGTTTGATGTGCACCATGTTGCCGGTCGCCTCCTCGTATTGCCGGTGGTGACGTTTTCTGAACTCCTTTAAGTTACAAAATTTGGGAATCCAAGACCAGGAATTGTCTGGAAAGCAGAAAAGAGAAGGAAGATGAGATATGACATCTCACCACCTCCTGCCCTGCCCAGCCCTGCCCTGGGGGCACTGGGCCACCCTTCAGCCTCGCTCCCCACCAGATTTTTCATGCCGTCGCCGTGGCGGCAGCTCCAGCTCCTCTCCCAGCCCGTGCCCCGAACACAACCACTGGCTCTGGGCTCAAGCCCCCAGGGAACCAGCAGCATCCCTGCTCAACCCTGGCTTTGTCCTTCTCAACCGTTGGCCAGTCCCACCCAACACAAGCCCCTTTCTGCCCCACGGCTGGACAGGTTCATTTTTTAATCCGATTTTTCAGCTCTCAGCCCGTGAACCTTTCCCCATCACGATGTTTCAGCTGCCGTTCAGATCCACGAGAGCTTTGGGTCATTCCCCCCAGAAACACGCATCGGCCAAACCCCCCAGAGGAGAATGTGAACGTCCCCGAGAGCGATGGACGGCACAGAGCTGAACGATTGTCCCTGCCCGGAGGGTACGTGACGGCTCTGACCGGCTCCTGCGAAGCACAGTCTGAGCGTCTACAGAATATTTTCTATTTTAAGAAATCTATTCCGTCAGCTATAGGTTATTCTAACAGATCAAAACTCAAGCTGATCAGGACACAACGTGACACTGAGTCACTGCTGAGCGGCACCCGGGTGTTTCGGGGAGGGCTCTCAGCCCGTGCCAGCGCAGGGCTGCGGGTGACCCCCACCCCTGTCTCTCCTCGTAGTCGCAGGAACCGTTTCTCTCTGCGGGAGGGAACGTTAGCTTGGGTTCTCGTTCAACAAAGAAATAGCTGGGGGCAAAAAATTCATTTTCTGCAAAGATGTTATTGCACCGCTGGCCAGCCCCTTAGAACACGCACACAGGGGGAGGAAATAAAAAGAAAGAAAAAAGATAATTCAGCTTAAATACTAAATTAATTACTAGTGTAACCCTTAATTGCTAAAAATAAAAATCGGTGCAAAAACCTCCTCCTAAGGTCGGTTGAATGGTGAAGCCACTCCACACCAGCAGCTCTGGGGCACATTTCCCACCAAGGACGGCTGTCACCAGCCCCGCTGCCACCGCAGCGCCGGGGGATCACCCACGGGCGGGCTGAGCACAACCGGGTGCCACCGCCCCGGGACCTGGGACCCCACTGGGACAATGAGCCTTCTGCTTGGGAACGGCAGCTGCTGGGGTTTGGGGAGACTAATGAGGAATTAATGTCGTTTTGATCGGAGATTTTAGAAGGAGACAGTCCGCTTCTCTAATCGGAATTTCTCACGGGTTCGCAGATAAATCTTTCTCCCGCTCACCCTCCTATTTTCTCTGGGCTGTAATTTAACAGCCACCATCAGTCAGAGTCAGAGACTGAGGTTTGTAGGGACACAGCTGCGGAATTTCACATCACTCACTATTTTAATAGTTTTTTGGGTTTTTTCCCCCTCCAAAAAATTGAAATCCATGGGATGTCCGTGCTGGGAGGGGGCAGAGGGGGAGTTTGGCCGGTCTCAGGTTGTCCGCCCAGGATGCTGAATTGTTCCAGGGACTAACTCGTACGGCTAACACTGTGGGGCTGATGGCACTGCTGGAAAAAAACACCCTGACACATCTGGAACAGCAGCGAGGACGGGGAAACCTCAGCTGCTGTGCCCCTGCCACCACACAGACATCTGTCATTGTCATCACATTGTCACACGCTTCAGCCAACAACAAGAGGCTGCGCTCCATCAGCGTGCGCCCGGCTGCAAATTATATGCAGAGAAAAAATAAAAATAAAAAAAATCCAGATTTCAGGGAAGTTTTGTCTGGCCTGAAAAGATTCTGCCCACACGTGCGGACATACAACCGCCACCTGCCCACGGGTGGACGTCGCTTCCCAACAACCGCCCCTCGGCACCAGCGCATCCTCCGCAGCGCCCGCGGGGCTTGACCCTGGGCCAACGTTCCTGCTTGGATAAGGAGGGCTGGGGTCTGGCTGGTGGGGCCAAATCCTCATGGAATAAACGCTGCAAGACCGTCGACCTCCTCCCTCTCTGCCAGCCTGGGAGGACAAGGGATGGAGGACGAAGGGCGGCACTTACCATACCGTCGGCTGGTTCTCCAGGCTCGCACGGCGTAATGGAGAACCCCGTCCATCCACACCAGAAACCAGCTTATACAAAAGCCCAGCAAAAGTCCCAGCATCAGATCGATCTCCTGCTTGGTTACATTGTCAGTCACAAAATAATTCTCCGAAGAATCCACCACCGACTGGTCCCCGTCGTAGGGAATAACGTAATGGACATGATGCCTGTTGCAGGGAACAGAGAGAGGGAAAAGCATCAGCGGAGCAGAGCACATTTTCTCCATCCAGCGCCTGCTCCTGTGGCCAGGGGCTGGTTTAACACCATTCCTTCGCGTTTCTGCCAACATCCCCGGGAGCAGAAGGGCTGTCTGGGCTTTTTGTGCTTGTGTCAGCAGAGGAGCTGGCAGAAAAAATCCAGAAGCCTGACCCCACGCCTGGAATTTGTGCTGCATTCATGACACGGGGCTCTCCGCGCCTAAGTTCATCATCTGTGCAGGGGAGATAATATCACGGACAGCGTGAGGCTGGAGCGGTCGCTCCCCGGGGATGCAAAGGGCAGGTTTGTGTTCGTGTTCGCAGGCGGAGGTCGGTAACGTTCTGCTCCTGTGAGCACACACAGGCTGAGAGGGCAGCTGCAAGAGCATCCCTAACGTCCTGCCTCGCAGGAGCCAGAAAAATCCCCTGGGACACCGAGTGCCGGCTGCTTCCCGGCCCCTCTCCGGGGGATGCGGCTCTGCTGAACGTCCCGGCTCTCCCAGCAAAGGGAAAATCGCATCTTGTACGTATGGAAGCCTGTTTACAGCCCTGGAGGAAGCACTCGGATTCCTCCTCGGACAGCAGATGGCTGCGAGCCTGCAGCGGATCGCTCCTGGAACGTCACACGAGCTCGGGGGGTCTCACTGCATGGCTGGGGACGGGCTGGGGTGCAGGGGCTCCTTCCCCCTCCTCAAGGAACAGGCAGCAACTACTGCCTGGAGCAGACGGCAAGAAATCTGGCTCAGGGAAGCCAGAAATGCTCTCCCAGGAGCAGCCAGCAAGTGTCCATCTAGTGCCCCGATCGGCACCTGGGGTACGGGGCGGCTGCAGCCCCATCTCACAGCTCCCTCCTGCGGCACTGCGGGTCTCCCAGCCTGACCCTGCTGGGTGTGGGATGTGCCAGTGTCCTGCAACCTGCCTCCCATCGCATCCCATCCCTATCCCACCCCAATCCCATCCCATCTCATCCCTATCCCATTCATCCCATTGCATCCCATCCCTATCCCACCCCAATCCCATCCCATCTCATCCCTACCCCATTCATCCCATCACATCTCATCCCTATCCCATCACATCCCATCTCATGCCTATCCCACCCCATCCATCTCATCCTTATCCCACCCCATCCCATCCCATCCCTATCCCACCCATCCCATCACATCCCACCTCATCCCATCCATCCCATCCCATCTCATCCCTATCCCACCCCATCCCATCCCACCTCATCCCATCCCATCCAGGAGGATCCCGGATGACAAGGGGATGCAGGATGTGAAGCAAAACTGGAAACAAGCTCCTCTGGAGCCTCTGCATCAGCTTTCCATGGCGCTTAACCTTCCCTGCGAGGAGCCATGGGGCTGCCCAGGCTCTGTGCTCTCACCCCACCTCCTCCCATCACCCAGAGGCAGGTGCTGCTGGGGCAGGGACCCCAGGAATGGGGCGAGGTGTGCTCAGCACCCTCCCTTGCCAGCCAGCACCGCTCCAGCTGCACCCATCAGCCCATCACAGCAGCACAGAGGCATCACCAGTGCTCCCAGCTCCAGGCCAGTTCCATGGGCTCCCCCCAGCATCTCCCACCGTCACCCCCACCAGCATCACCTACGCCCGCATCCCTCCCGCATCCCTAACCCAGCCCCGCTCCCACATTGCAGGAGGAGGCAATCCTGAATATGCATGAGGTGCAGGTTGCTCAATAATCACGCCTGAGAAACGTCCAAATATTTACACAAACAAACCTCCACTCCCAGGAACCTACCGAAAACAGCCTCAGCTCAGCGACGCCGGAATGGGGGCCACCTGCGCCACCGCACCCGCTCCCAGCACACCGGCGAGATGCTACAACCTGGTGCCACGGGGGGGTGGGAAGGGTGGGGGGAAGCCCACCGGCCACGCTCCTGCTGCCTGGTGCTGCTCCCCATCTGTGCTCAGCAAAGCCCCCAGTGCTGGGGAGCAGGCTGGGGGGGAGCGGGGGGCGATGCAGCTCCGAGGGACCGTGGGGGCTGAGCACCCTGCTCGTGGTTGGTTTGTAGACAGGGATTTTTTTTTTTTTCAAAAATACAGGGAGCAGAGGGGTGTGAGGGGGGGCTCCCCGAAATGGAGCTCTGGTTCATCCCGATAATTCCAGGAACCAGCCAAGTGCTAGGGCATCGCCGCAGCCGGCCATCCGATGGCTGAGGGGGGTGTGAGGGGTCACAGCATCTTCATCCGCGGTGGCTGTCACAAGCTGTGGTCCTTAAAAGGTAACCCCGTACCCTGAGCATATTTCTTTAGGATAAAAAGCCATCCCAAAGAACCCGAGGGCCAGTTCCCGGGCAATTCAAGCTGCTATCAGCGGGCACCACAGATCCAGGACAAATGATCCCTCCTGGGTTTGTCACACGCCACCTCCCTGCGTGTGCCACGCGCCTCCAGCCACCCCAACAGCCACGTCCCACCCTCACTGGGGTGCAGATGCAATTGTAGGAAAATAAATAGAACCACACTTCAGGCCAGGAACAGCTCCAAAGCGGGAGGTTGAGTGGTGGCTGCCAGCAGCTGCTCTCCTGATGAGAGATGGGATCTGCTGAGCCCCCCCCAGCCCCCCAGCCCCTGGCTCCAGTGAGAAACCAGAGCTCCCAAAGGGAGCACAGCGGCCGTGTCTCCGCACGTGTGCTGGAGCTGGAGCATCCCTGTCCAGGGCGAGGGACAAAGGGGGAAGCCCTCCTCTCCTCCCTCGCCAGGCTGGAGCAGAGCCGCGGCCGGAGCGGCTGGAATGTCACTCCGGAGCTGCCCAAAGCGCTATTGTCCCTTCCAGTGACCTTGCGCGTGTGCTGGCTGCTGCAGCCCGAGCACAGCGCGGGAGGCTTGCAAAAAGCGCCGCTGATGTGTTGTTTTCGATGCAAAGAGCCCGTCCCTGCCTCTACACCTCCCGCTCCCCCTCCGCCGGGATGTCGGCGATGCTCCGGCTCCTCCTGGGCAGGCGTCGGCCGCAGTCGGCAGCAGACGTGTCACATCCCAGCCTCACGTTGCGGCTGTCACCGTCTGGCTGGACCGACCTGCTCCCAAACGCATCAGGATTTGGGGGACTGGGGTTCATCCTGCCCTGCTGCCGGTCCCCAGGGCATGGCCAGCACAGGGGCTGTGAGCAGAGGGAGGCAGAGCCATCCCTGCCTGACCTTGCAGCCTCTCTCCGGGCACACGGACCAGCCCAGCGCCATCCCCAGCAAAGCCAGGCTGTGGACCAGGGCGGGTGGCACCATCACAGCGGTGAAACATTCCCCCCCCGGGACCCTTTGTGCTGCCACCAGCAGCCCAAGGAAGTCCTGGTGGCCTCCAGCAGAAAGCAACGAGCGCTCGCAGCCTCCCAGCACATCCACAGAGGGTTTGGGGACAGGGATCACAGGACGGGTTGGGTTGGAAGGGACCTTAGAGACCATCCAGTCCCACCCCCTGCCATGGGCAGGGACACCTCCCACTAGCCCAGGTTGTAAACTTTTCCAGAGTGGCTGGAAAAGGAGGAAACAGGGAAAAAATGTCCTCCCTGCGCTCCTCCCAACCCATCCCTGCTGACGGGGATGGAGAGACTCACCCAAGGTCACTCGGAAGGTCAGTGTCACAGAGAGCACAAGGCAGAGCTCCTGAGGTCCCCGTCCCTGCCCGGACAGGGGACTCCCAAGCCCACCAGGGTGTTTTGACCAATCCTTGCTCCATGCAGGTGTTTGTTCTCTCCACCTCACGGACGCCCTTTGGTGTTTTTCCTTCGCATGACATCACCCAGCTCCTGATCTGCTGCCAGCTGGCTGCTGCCAGCGAGGTCCCTTTCCTGGCTGGGACAGGGACGTTTGGACCAGGGCAGGGCTGCACCTCTGCAGTCCTCCATCGCCCAGCTCCGTCCCAGCGCCAGCAGGAGTGTCACAGCTGCTGTCAGTCCGTCCTCCAGCGAGAAGGCAGATGTTAAGAGAGGAACAGTCCCTGTCGTACGGGCCATGTCTGTGCAGGCACCACACCAGGACCAGGCGCTGGGGCCAGCCCCGTGCCTCTGCTGATGTTCTCACTCCATCCCCCATCACCAGCTTCCCTTCTTCCCTTCCCAAGGGCTGATTTCCCCCTGACCAGCTGTGTCGTGGAATCACAGGAGGGTTTGGGTGGGAAGGGACCCTAAAGCCCACCCAGTGCCACCCCCTGCCATGGGCAGGGACACCTCCCACTAGCCCAGGCTGCCCAAAGCCTCATCCAGCCTGGCCTTGAGCCCCTCCAGGGATGGGGCATCCACAGCTTCTCTGGGCAACCTGGGCCACTGCCTCACCCCCCGCACAGGGAAACATTTCTTCCCAAGATCTCATCTCAATCTCCCCTCTTCCAGCTTAAAACCATTCCCCCCTCGTCCTATCCTTCCACCCCTGATCCAGAGCCCCCCCATCTCTCCTGTAGCCCCCTGTCAGCACTGGAAGGTCTCCCCGGCACCTTCTCCTCTCCAGGCTGCACACCCCGATCTCCCAGCCTGTCCTCGCACGGGAGCTGCTCCATCCCTCTGGCCTCCGGGGTCCTGGCAGCTTTGCCCCCCTTGGCTCCAGCACTGTCTGTAGGGCAGCCAGTAGGAAAGGACACATCCAGCCCCACAGCAACACCCCCCTGCACAGCTGGGCACATCTGTCCCCACTCCCAGCCCCCAAGACCATCCGTCCCAGCTCTCGGAGCAGGACCCCTCCCATGGCAAAAGCACCATCCAGCCCAGGCTCACTCAAACTGAAAAAAGCAGTGGACATTGCCGATCAACAGACCCCAAATATGCATCAGGCTCCACCAGCCACCATCCGACAGAGAGGGGCACCTCCCCAGCACCACCCCAGCACCCCGCAGCCACAGGGGCTGGTCCCTGCAGCCACACGACCCGAGAACGTTGCCCCGCGCAGCCTCCACCAGCACCCTCCCAGTTCTCCTGGGGTCTCTCTTGCCTCAACAAATTGCTCCTGGCACAAAGTGACAAGGGACAGCTTCAGCCTCCAACATGACCCTGACCCCCCGGGTCAGCCCCGGGAGAGCGCATCCATGGGCAGAGCACCCGGATGGCTGACAAAAAGGACAAGGCGGGTCCAGCATCCTTTAAAATCACAGAACCCGAAACATGGGCAGCAGCTGGGAGCAGGTGAGGATCGTGGACCAAGCCGCAGGATGAGGCCACACAAGGTCCCACAGCTCAGGGATGCTCTGTGCACGTGTCTCCTGCATCCGAGCACGAACACGTTGAAACCAACGCTCGCACACAGCCAGGGGCGGGGACTGGTCGCTCTTTCTGTCGGGAAGAGCCGCTGCTTCGACGTACTCAGGGCAACGGGGAAGCTTCTGCTTCTCGCCTCCCCTCAGGTCCACGCTGGACGATTTGGAAGCTGGTTTGTGCGCTTTCGAAGAAATGACCTGAGTACGTCTGGGGAGAGTGCCATGGGTAATTTATCTGCCTCACCGGCATCTCTGCAGACACAGAGGAGGGAGGAGTGGCCCTGCCACCTTCCCAGGCAGAAGGGACACCCCACCAGCACCACCAGTGACACCCGGCACTCCCCAGTCGCTCCAGACGATGTTAAAGTCTATCCCTAACGGTTTGCACCGTCACTGAGCACAGCTGGGACGAGGAAAAAGAAAAATGGGTTGGAGAGGCAGAGGAAAACTCTTAAACTAGTGAAAAACACCAAGGCTCCAAAAAATGACCTGAGAAAAATCCAACCCTTGCCAAAAAACTCAAAGACACCGTGGACGTTTCTTGCCCGCAGTCTTCCCAACTGGCCTTAGCACGGTGGTGCCGGAGGTGCCCAAGGAGCCGGTATTCGGGATCTGTTTGTTCCAGGGATCTGCTTAACCCATCGCTTGGGGTCTGCCTGCGTCTGGCCCCAGAGGTGCTGCTCGTCCGTTCTGTGCTGTTGGGCCACGGAAGTCCGAGGAGGAACCACGGGGAGAAAGGCAACACTGGCCTTCGGGGAACGAGCGGAGCGGAAGGACAAAGCAGTTTCCCCTCGTGGAGCTCCGCACATCCCGATTTCAGCTCAGCATCCGCACCGGGGACACCGCGGGATGTGACGTCGGGGAGACAGGATGCAGCTGGCTCCAGAGGTGGGTCACAGAGGAGTAAAGCTGGGGCAGGGGAGGGGTCCCCCAGCACATCCCACAGCTGGCACAGCCCTGGGCTGCCTCGCTCCCCCGTGGACAAGAACCTCTCCGGAGCAGGTGGAGTAACCGGGCATGGGAGAGGGATGGGGTCTCCGGGAGCGCAGGGTAAGGATTTCTGACAACAGTCCCAGCGAGAAGAGAGAAATTCCCCTGCCCAGAGCACAGCCCCCAGGGTCCAACACAGAGAGCAGCAAAAGCCCCATCGCAAACCGAGCACCTCGGCATTTACACGCTGACGTTGTCCAGGAGAATTCAGCATCCCCAAACAGCCGTGGGCAGAGCAGGTATTCGTCCAGTTCCAAACTCCTACACAGCACAGGCTTTACTCCTGGCACAGAACCCACCCCGATGCTCTCCACTTACTAAAGGCTCCGCAACAGCACCTCCGTGCGCTCCGTCCAGCATCATCCCAACTCCCAGGAGAAAAGCCCCGGGGAACTAAAAGCTGCTCAAAGACTACGAAGCCTCAAAGTGACACTGTCCTAGAGAGCAGCACTCCTGCCGGGACACAGCTCCTCCGGGCTCTCCAAACCCCGTTCCGGTTAAACCACGCAGCCACCAGCCCCGACCACAAACACCGAGAAAAAACCCAACCCGGGGACAGCAAAGGCAAAAGGACAAGTGTCTGCGTGAAAGTTACTCTCCCAGGGCTCACTGATGCATCTACAGCAGCACGCACACGGAGGAAAATGGAATTCCAGGCCCAGGGAAAACTCTTCTTCCGGAAAAACCACCAAAAAAAACCCAACCCCGCGCTGTGCTCATGCAGGAACTGCTGAGGAAGGTAGGACACGGGCGGAATGCAGAATCGGGAGCCCAGCCACAGCACCCTGCCGCCGGCCACCACCTGGCTGTGCGGTGGGAAGGGGCTGGGGGGGGGACCGGGTGATGGAGGTGGTCTGCAGGGAACTTACCTTCCACAGTTGCAGTGACAAACTCGGTCTTCCCCTCGCAGGTGCGGTAAGATGTAATTGTGAAATCTGTCCAACAACGCATTCATGTCCATCAAGCAAGCTATTGCCTGTAAGAGCCCATAACCAAGGCATCTGGTCAACTCTGGATGATGGAATAAAACATTGACTCTAGTTTGATTGCCAAAGACTCAAGCAGTCGTAAAATAAAATCATCTTTTTGGTGTTTCGGGGAAGGGGGGGCACACACACACATGCACACACACATGGGGGTGCACAGGCGGGGGGG
>VZTO01020688.1:26851-46354 GCA_013400615.1 Syrrhaptes paradoxus
GCAGACCTCAGTAGAAGGGATGCAGAGAGAACGCAGCCGGTTACTGGGCTAGTTGTAAAAACACCGGCACTTTTAAAGTAACCGCTGAATAAAATCACGGGAGAGAACAGAGCGTTTGAAGACGAGTCTCAAGGAATTTTGTGCCACTGAAGGTTTGCCTGGCCACCAGCCAGGATTTCCCGTCTCCCAGCCCTCCCCACAGGCGAGGCTGGCTCAGCGCTCAGCCCAGCTTGAGGCATGGACGGACTCTGCCACCGACTCGGCTCTACGCTGGGTTTCTCAGCTCACGTTGTTCTTTTGGAGCAAAAGTCCTGGCTGACCCCCACCCTGGTCCGGGGCAGGGTGCTGCCCACCTCCGGGCAGTGCAAAGGTCCTTCCTCGCTCCCGCGGGCACTGCCCCGAGGACGGGATGAAATGAACCGGACAGGCTCACAGGCTGCACGTATGGACAGCAGCTGGGACATTCTCTGTGTCTTTAGTTTGGAGGCAAACCTGGGCAAAACCGTTCAGGAGACTCACCTGTCTGTCCATCCATCCATCCAGGCAAACATCCTTCCATGCACTGGTAAAGGAACAAATGACAAGTGACCAGCTCCCAGCGTTGCTTTTGCCTACGAATAGGAAGTTGAGGATGGAAAGAACAATTCTGTAGTGCCCTGGATACCCTGTGTTTAGACCAAGGCTTCTCATTGCAGCTGAAGAGATGCAGTGAGCCAAAGTTCCACCCACTAATCCACACCCAGGCACTTCCAGCAACTAGAATTTGCTGCCAGTTATGCACGTGAAAAGTATAACCTGTACGTAATAAAAAGGATGCTTCTGTAAATCTCCACATACACACAAAACACGGGTGAAAACATCCTGTTCGGGTTTTTACTGCCTTTCTGTAAAATAACACAGAGCTCTGCTTAGGATGAATTAAGCTGAAATATTTGCAAACACTCTCCAAGTTTCACCTTGCCCCAGGAAGGAAAACCCAAGATACTCAGCCCTGCGCTTGCTTGANACACAGAGCTCTGCTTAGGATAAATTAAGCTGAAACATTTGCAAACACTCTCCAAGTCTCTCCTCGCCCCACAGTAGACTTCAGTCTGGACAGGGAAGGAAAACCCAAAATACTCAGCCCTGCGCTTGCTTGAAACGCCTTCTGAAAGCGATCAGCTAAAGCAGTCGGGTCCTTACCGAACCATCTTCCTTGGGCTGTGAAATCCCCATGGAAACCAGCATGGGATCAGGCAGCCAGACGAGCAGGAGCAGAGGCGGGCGAGTGAAATCCCTCAAACACAGAGTCTCCAGAAGCAGAACGGGACAGGACGAGCCCATCGGGAAACAAACACCCTGCAAAGCTCATCACAGCCGCTGCTTGCACTCCCCGGCCCCTCCTTGCTCTCATCTGTTCATTCATTCTCCGCAGAATTTTTGCTTTAAGTATTTTTAACAGTCACGAAAAGCCCGCAGAGGTAACTCAGGGATACTAAACATCCCTGGGCCCAGAGATCGGTTCAATGACCCATTTGGACCCCGTCCAGGACACCACCCGCGCTGGCAGAGGTCTTGGCTTTCCCACGAGGCGGGTGAAACCCCAGCCACCCCCCAGGAGCAGAGAGGGGTGGGAGACTGCTCTGGGGACCTGTCTCAGAGTTCAAGATTTGCAACTGCAAGGGAGCGTTTCCAGCTACCACCTGTGGAGCGATGCTGTTAGATTCACCGGAGAGGTCAGGCAGCGTTGCCGCGTGATTTATACAAACCCAGCCGGAGCGGTCTGCACAGATGGGCAACATCGCCCTACACGGAGGGAAAGCACGCAGTGCTAACTGCCTGCTCACGCAAAACAAAGTTCAGGAAAATTACACAATTCATGAGCACTGCCAAAGGTCAGCGACAGAATGAGCCAGAGGCAAGCCCAGAGCTCAAGCCCCATTTCAGGCCACTTTCCTCTTAAAATGATGCAGCCAAGTGTTGAAGAATTTGCTCCAAATCGTTCCCAGGTTCCTGTAACAAAACCACGTTAAGATCTTCGTTTGCCTATAAGCAGCAACACTCTACCATTCACATTTTGAATGTCCAGTAATTTGTTTTCACTTTTATCAGCCTGAACAAACAGAATTCTGAACTTCTGCTCTCTTTGTATACAAACATTCAGTTTCTGGATTTTTTTCCCATGTTTATTCTTGCTGTATGGGAGGAGAATCTTCTGTTCAAAAGATATTTCAGCTGAAACGAAAGCTTTAAACTATTTCTATTGCCACTTCTCCTCATCTTCCTTACAGAAGACATCCACGCAATTGTCCCCAACTGCCACAGCCTCACAGTCCTATTAATCTCACACACGCAATTCAGACCCCAAAAGATTTCGGGGTAGTGCCCTAATTCAAGATCTTGCTGCCACTGTCCTCTCCAAGACACCGGGGATGAAGGAGCATTTGGGTGCTACTTGTGATCCTTCGTGTTTTACCTCCCCGAGCACAGTCACACTTACTCAGCTTCTCTTTTGAAACAGACAAACTTCCAGGTTTTTTCATTTTTATTGGATGCTTCCAACTTTATATCTAATAATATACAGATACTCAGTTTGCATTGTTCCATTCACATCCTCACATAGGTTCAGCCATTCTGTCACATTAAAATAAAAAAAAAAAAAAGCACAACTGAAATAAAATAAATTTGTAAGCTGGAAAAAATACATTATAAACTTATATTCAAGAAACATTCTCTTTATAATTAAAAACCTACTTGTAATAATTAAAGTAGGATTTAAAGGAAATCTTGATTTTCATCTTTAAATAGGTGGCCTTTGTGTATACTTTTAATCTTCTCATATGTACAACCCCAACCAGTATCTCTGCCTACCTGTGACAGAATACCTGAAACAAAAAAAAGACACTGAAAAGGAGTTTTTAAACAAACAAAAAAAATCAATATTCATTTTTCCAGGAAAATACAGTATAATCAGAACTTTAAACACATGCTTCCCTCATCTGTGTTAAGGCCAAGGAGACGGACGTGCTTTAATAAAAGCAGACAGTATGAAGAAAAGTCCTTCCACTTTTCTCTTCAAATTCCTGTAACAGCTCATCTATTTCATTTTCCATGTCTTCTGTGTGCTGTATCTAGAAGAGAAAAAATGCTAAGCAACCGGACTCCAAGGATATGAGGTAGTTTAGAAAAAACTGCAATAATTCACCGCTTTCGGCTTACTGTGCAACCGAAACCAGGAGCTGCACCCAACAGCGCAGCACCGGGGGCTGCGTCGACATCCCCAGCGTTCCCAAAGGGAATGTATTCACAGCTATTCTGCACCGTGTTTATCTGCGGATCCTTCCCTCTCCAACCCACTGAACTGGCACTTCACTAGTACTCGGGTGAGCTGGCAACATCCATCCCCACTAGATAACGAGTGGAGGCTTCGGAATAGCTGCAAGCACACGGAACAGATGGGTGAAATTACAGGTCCCTGAACCCTCTCAGGGTTTTTGAATCTGGAAAGGATTTAAGACCAGAATAGATCACACAGGCTGGAGCAAAAAAAATTAAAAAAAGCCTGTTGCCACACTGGAACAGGTGAACCCATCAGCTTGCACACTGTGGAAGGACACGGATCCTTTCTCTGCTCTGTTGACTGTCTGGGGTGCAGCTTATCTCGGTCTCACCCGAAGGAAGGGCAGAGCCCCTACCTAGGATGAGAAGGCAGCGGTGCTCTCTTCCACGGCACACCCAGCAGGGCGGTACTATGAAACACCTACATCGGATGTTTTCCCAAGGATCTCCTGATTCAGAATGCAACTCTGATGTTTAAACCCCAGCTATCACAACAGCGGTCGAAATGGATGTTTTTTGCCATAAATAGTGTTTGGAACATGGGCTCACGGCAGCGTGTTCTGCAACACTGCTTTTTGTGTAAAATATCAACACTTCGGTTCAAACGCACAGAGCCCACTTTGGAAACCATGAACAACTGCTTGCACAACAGCTCCAAAAATAACCACAAGAATTTGGAAACTGGTGTCTCTCAACAGGGATTTTACCTAAACTTTGGCAATCTGCAGCCCCTTCGAGGAGCACCAAGCAAAGCCCAACCCTCGTGCGGTGAGTGGATCCACGGCAGGCGCCGAGCCCTCTCTACTTACACACTGGCAGAGCTCACAGATGAGGAAAGCACCCAGGGTTGCCTCCTCGTGGTTATCCTGAATGTCCACATTGATCACATGTACTGGCTGACACGTCTCCTGCTCTCTGGAATTTAAATCTATTTGAAAACAAAACACACGAAACAGCAAAACTTGGGGTGGAACAGTATCGTATTTTACACACAATATACATAAGATTTTGAAAAATACATAGACATTGCCCGCTTCTGCCTTCTCCAGTTTTTTTTAGAAAATTATTTAATATGGTCTTAAACCACAGTCCCCCTTATTTCAAAAATGAGAGATGGGCTTTGGAAACAAAAGAATTTAGTTTTGTGGAAGGGTCCTGACGGTTTATTTGCCCTGGTCGAGAAACGTTACTGCTCACCTTGCTCTGACCATCTTTAAAGGCAGAGATCACGATTCTCAAAAGTCAAGAATGATTTTGGGCTTCCTCACCTGGAGAGCTTTAATTCCCTGTTTTTTAAAGACGCTCTGTACATCCACCACTCTGAAAATCAAACTGCAAGGTGAACTACAACTGAAGCACCGATAGTCATGACATAAAATTCCAGCTCTAAGGTGTTCCCTTATTAACAAGGTGTGAAGGGGGAAAAAAACAAACATCCTTTTCCTCCTAACC
The DNA here is from genome assembly GCA_013400615.1 of Syrrhaptes paradoxus. NCBI lineage: Eukaryota > Metazoa > Chordata > Aves > Pterocliformes > Pteroclidae > Syrrhaptes > Syrrhaptes paradoxus. The sequence goes on from VZTO01020688.1 coordinate 31,622, forward strand.
CACCCCGTTACTGTTATGCCTCTCTACCATAACCTTCCTATTACACAGTTTTAAGCTACAAGTTTTCTCTCCTAACCCCATTCTGCAGCTTAATTTTGGTAAATCTGTTGAAACCTCCATTTCAAAACTTCATCTTCTGCATGTGGAGTGATTTGGTGGCACTCGAGCCTTCTTCCTTTCATGGGTCGATTATGAAGGGCGTTGCCATGACATTAAGAGAGATAACCAACTGGAAAATCAGCACCTGGTCGCTCTTCACGAGATGACGATCCATCCCAGCACCAGGGCAGTTGCTCTCAGAACTTACCATCACATTTCCAACTCTTTCACAACACTACTCGCCCAGCTTGCCAAAGCCCAAGCTCTGTATTGCTGTGACACGACCACTAAGGGCTCAAAGGCACGGCAACAGCCTTCGACATTACGTGTATGGTTCTAATTCAGTTGGATCATCTTTCCATGTAAAGGAAACACCTTAAACCTCACGTAACGCTTCATCCAGCATTTCCCGAGGGCGGCAGGGCTCTCAGCCCAGGAGCTGAGTCCCTCCCGAAGCCCCAGGACTCAGTGTGCTCACATCAAGCCTGCTGTGCTGTGTTCCTGCAGAGACCCATCCCTGGCTGAGGCTCTCCTGGTGTATCTCACTTTGACTCATTTAAGAGCAAAGCCGTAGCACGTCTGCAGAGTGTTAATCACACTCCAGAACAGTTTCTCCACCTGTACCGGAGGTATTTATTGTGGATAAACTGCTTGGTAGGTCACAGGAACTCTTCTGCAGAGAAGGGAAGACAGCTCAGCCTTTGTTTTTCCATCAATCCAGGGTGAAAAATGCCCATCGCACACAACTTGTCAGTTGTCTAGATCAACGAATATTTTCAAATCAAATACGTATTTGAGTTTCTCCAAATACTTGCAGTTTTAAGGGCTGACATAAGGAAATGGCCACACATACACACTCTGTGTAGCTGCCAACACCGGCATCTTTTAGAAAGCAGCATTCAACCATAGATGAAGTCTACGTCAATGGATTGCGAGCCCTCGTCCCTGCCGGTGNCAGAAAGCAGCACTCAGCCATCACTTCTCTGGTGCATAAAGTCTACGTCAATGGACTGCGAGCCCTCGTCCCTGCCGGTGTTCCAGCAGCAGCAGTCAGAGGGGACAGAGATATTCCCACGTTTGTGACAGACTTAGGGGACAGGGGAAAAAAAAGACCAAGAGTTAACTTGGTTTATCAGTTCAAGGTCCTTACCTTCTACTACTTGATCATAGACTCTTTCTTCACACGTTAGGATCAAGTCAAAGACATCTTTGCAGTTCTGGAATCTTTCTGGTCGTGGCTTGATTCTCTTATTTCTGTCCAACATGTGTAAAATCCCATTCTGTGTATATCTGAAGTTGCTCGAGTTAAGTACCTTTACTTTAGGAAAAGTCATGTTTTTTGAGCAAATGACCAGGACAAGCTAAATCATTAATTGCATTTTTAGAATAAGATTCTTTCTCTTTGCAAATATAGATCAGTGACCATTAGATAGATTCCCAAGGCGGCAGCACAGTCCTCATCAGGGTAATTCCTGCAGCTCCTGCTTTTCAGAGACCTCTCCCTGTCATTAGTACAATAGCAGAGACACCTTTGAAAGATCCTCATAAGAGCTGAGTTCCTCAGAAGGATAACTTTTCTTGGGCAACTATTTTTATATCCACAGGGCTCAGAACACACAGGCTCAGCTGTCTGCGTGAGCAGGATGTCCTACATTCACTGAAGTCGCTGCCCCCCACTCCAGGGGGATCTCGAAAGTCAATTATTTGGTGTTTCCAGTGTCAGCCACACACCTGCACGAAGCCCTGCCCAGCCCTCGGGTTTATGCAACTGAAATTTCCAAAGAAAATTAAATCAATCACAGGAGCATCATCCCTTAAAAATATCCCAAGATACATAAATGGGAAGGAAGAGAAACACGGACTCTGTGCCTGTCAGAACTTCAGGCAGTGTGAAAGGAATGTGTTATGCTGCCTGGGAGCTATATTTACGCTGGTACTGTAACCCTGAAGCTTGAATTTACATCCTGCATCCCCCTCTCCGACCGGATTCACTAATCCCACTGTTTTCTCTAGGACACGCAGGTTCATCAGGAGCACCCTGACGGTCACATAAATCTGCTCACCTGACTAAACCCAACCTCCCTCCGAAGGCCAAGTTTTGTGGGTAAATTGGGAATACCGGGAAAGGTCTGAATGAAGACAGCCTGGAAGCTGATGCATCTCCTCCTTTCTTTGAAGCAGCAGTATTTTTAGCCATCCAAGTATGTATTTTTCAATTAAAATAGCAGTAAGGATAACAGTCTATAATTTCTTGAGCTAACAGAAAGATTCCGACAAAAAAAAAAAAAATTTCCGTCACCAGCAGAAGAGGTCATCTTGGCTTATTTTCTTGTTGAAAAGGTCATATACATACCCAGCGGGTACGTTAATTCTTTTCAGAGAACCGTCCTCATCTTCTGCAATAAGAAACCAGCAACGTTCTGCAGCTGCCCTCTGGTATCTCAAGTTCTACCACCCTTGGGAGCAAGACCTCCACCTGCTCATCTATACGCTTCAAAGGGTTCTGGAAGAGTTTTCAAGCAAACGGCCTCCAAAGCTGTTAAGTCTTTCCAGTGTTGAAGCTCTATGAACAATTAAACCCATCTTCCTACCTACAAGAGTCTACTTGATATGGAAAACGTTTCGTTCCCTATGCGTCTGCATCATTGCACTTTAACCACTTGACTACAGAAAATTTCAATTTTCAACCACAAACTGAACACACTTTATCACAAATATATGTCGTCAATTACCTCTCAGACAACTGACTTCACCGCATTTCTTTTCTTCACGTCACCCCCAAGCCTTTACCACTCCTCTTTCCCAGATTTCCCCCTCTCTCATTAAAGAATTGTCCTTTTAGCCCACAGTTATCTCACCAGCAGCTCTTGCGCACCAGCACCCGCTGCTTTCTCCCAGCACCCCTCTGCACTCTCTGGGTTTGTCATGCTGGGAAAAAATCCACTTCAGCGCAGCCATTCCAGAGCCCTGGTTATTTGTAAAGCACGACAGTGACTGCAGCCGTCATTTTCAAAACAGGTGTAAACACCCGGCTGCGCTTCTCTGTTCCATTTGAAGGTGAGCCCTCCTGGGCTCTGCAGTCCTCATTTCTACATCACGCCGTTCCAGGAAAAAAAATCCACAACATCCCACACACTTTTTTGGGTTCTTTTTCCCTTTCTAGGATAAAATGTTGCTGGCATCTGTCCCCCAGCTTTCCTGCCTGAGCCTGGAGACAGAATTACGCATATTCAGAAAACCCACACAGTCAAGCTTTCTGCTTCACACAGTCAAGCTTCCTGCTGCCAACTTACAGCTTTTTTTTTCTTTCCCCCCCAAGGTCCATCTGCCTATAAAAGGAGATTGAAGCAAGCAGTTAAGATTCATATTTGGTTGTCTGAAATCTTTTTCACCTGGAAACAAACCAGCATACCATCCTTTCAGCAAGCAGGGGGTGTGATCTGCATGATTATTTTCAACGCATAATCACAACCCAGCTTCCTTCTCTTCACCAGCTCAGGTGATATCAGCAAAGACATCACAACTTAGTAACGGCTTCCACTATACCACCAAATGTTGAATACGTAAGTCGGACTTTGCTTTCCTTCCAGCCCATTTCAACCCCATGCTCCCTACCCTATGCACCTCTGCTCTCTCTCTCCAGCAGTCCCTTCTTCACAAGGTCCTCACAAGTTTTTCCCCCAGCTCGCAGTGCTGTTATGTTTTCTGGACACAGCAGAGTACTGGCTGGAACTTCAGTGTTTTTGTCACCAAAGAAGCTTATAGGAAATTATGTAAGAAAACCAGGTTTTATTTGCATTAAATAAAAACAGATACTCTTCTTAGGGCACAAAGCATATGGCAAGATAGAGGGCACAGAAAGCAACTAGTCTACAGAAATTACTATGGATTTTGTTCACAGAATCTGTACCTGAGGTTGCAAAAATCAACAGATTAGGAAAGAAAAACGGGGGTTTGATAAATCCCAGGATCAGAGAGTTAAAGGTTGAAAGACCTTCACTGCACAACAGTAGACACATTCGAATCTGTCGGAGGACAAGATCACCGCTGCTTTTCCCAGAGCAGCAGGAATCAAGAATAGCTATTAACCTTGCTGGGAATAAACGCAGCTAATGGTGAGGGGCTTCCTCGGTCACTAGGATGATGGGCCTCCACCTACTATCTTGGTTTTGAGATCCAAGACTGCAAAATTCTGAATGAGAAATTCAGGAAATGGGATGGACTAAAATCAGAGTTGGACATCGCCAGATGAGTTCTGTTTCCCACTAAATTATCGTTTTGCAGAGCTCAGCATCCAGCTGCAAGCAGAATGCTCTATGAATGCAGCAGGGGGATTCAGCTGCTCAGGATGAGCTAAGTGGTGCCTTATACAGTTGATACACCAATATATTGACCCATTTAAGTTAAAATCCTGGATGAGAAAAGAAAAATGATCACTTACTGATCAAACTATTCAATAAGTTTCATTTTAACTGTAAGGTGAAACTGAAACTCGTGAGTGATCTGAGCTGAAAGTTTTGGGGTATATAAATTAATTGCACAGTCACCTAAAATATACTAGAGGCCAATTTATTAGACATAATTGGGCAAACTACGTTTGCTAAAATGCATATACCCTTTTTAGGAAGAAAAAAAATCTTTAAAGTAATGCCTGACACACTTCTACATCTTCAAAGAGATCTGCCATGCTGATTATTCATTTTGGCACAGCTGTCATCACACTCAAATATTCCAATTGTTCTTCATGAAAGAACAGCAGCAGAGCAGCATGCTGCTCACACTGCCATGAATGGCATCTGCAGGTTCCTTTTCTCTATCATCTTATGTGTTAGTATCTGTACCACAAACAGAAGACACATTGTGTTAAACCCTGCTTGGCAAAATGCCGACGAACTTGACATTTCCCTAAAGGAAGCGTGTGGGGGGGGGTGAGACTGCCCAACCTTCCACCACCTTGGGCATCGCTTCCTTTTACAAGGAATAAAGGACTGGAAACGGGCACCAGCACTACGAATTTCACTTTCGCAGCAACCGTGATTACGACTGCAAGAATGCCTACATTGCCCATCCAGAGCGTGAATTACCTTTCATTTGGGATGAAATTGTGGGGGTTTAGCACAAACCAGTTTGTCCGTAAGTCTTGTGACGTTTCTGATAACATTTGTGCCTGTGATAAAGACCTGCACAGAACTGAAGTGTCACTGGTTTTTCATTGCTAAGGACAACTCCACAGCATTTCTAAGCTACAAGCTCCAGAGATAAAATCCAGCCGAGCACGCTCACTGTAGCTGGTCCAAATAAAGAACGTGAGAGCCACGCTCACCTCCTCACGTCTGGCTGAGCCCTAAAGCTGAGGGCTACATACCCACATGCCACTGAAAGAAGGAAAATCTTTAATTCAGCCTAGAGCTCAGGTGCCAGACAATGACTTGTCAGCACTGAAGAGCTGAAACTATATTTGAGGATGAAACTAGACAGATAAAAGCTGTCAAAGGAGAAAAGAGAGGGAGCAACGGCAAAGTCCTCTGCCAAAGAGCTGGAGAAGGGATATTGCAGACGTACTGAAGGGACTTCCAGCAAGACAAGGATACCAGAGACAGAATGACTTCAAAGATGTGGCACATTTTACCACGCTGTCAAAGAGCCAAGTAAGAGCTTCATCCAAGTGTGCGCTTCAAGAGGAGTTTGATTCTCATTGGAACCTATGGTGGTCACTTGGCAAGAGAGCTCAAACCACTGGTAAGAACAATCAGACATGGATGTGTAACAAAGGAATAGAGAAATCATAGGAGGACTCCTAAATATCACACTACTTTTGGATGCTCTTCTCAGGCTTAGAAACAAGAACCAGATTCCAGAAGATGAGCAGCAAATGTCCTAGGGTTGGGCAGGGGAAGTACCCTGAGGTAGCTGTGCGGAGAGAGGTCTGTGAGAAAACCATCAGTCACTCCATTGAACGTCTCGGAGAAACGGGGTCTGCAACAACGATTTCCAAATGGCTTTCTGCTGTTGTCACTGCTTTGTACTGCAGAACTCAGAAGTAATTTTCAACTAAACAGAGCTATAGCTGGATAGGGTAACTCAGATAAAGCAAAATGCAAGCATTACAAAACTTAAATCAATTAAGCCACTTCATTTAACACATTTGGGAAAGCTGAGAACACATTCATAAAAACAGCAGGACTACCTTTTAAAAGGAGCAGCATGCAGAGCAAGAAACGTGCAGCAAACATTCCTGAGTGCACAGGATACAGAAGAACAGAGGAATGTGGTTAATCCACGGTCTGATTACCCACCAATTTTGCAAATCTCACATATGCACAACTTGTGTGCCTTGGGTGAACACTTCTCATACCGAGCCTTTCTCACACTGCTCATCAGCGTGTCTCTGTTCCTGTATTAAATTCTGAAGACCCTGCAGAGTGTCTGTCCCTGGCAGCAGCAGAACCAGACCCCCTTCTCCCCTTCACCCCCACCCCAACTTACCACCTTCTGAAAGGACAGTAATCACTCCGGGGATTTTCCCGAAATGGTATCTATGCTATGGCAATCAGAGGTGTGTGGCAGTAAGGCAGTCTGAATTTCTTTCAGACATCCTGAAAACAGATACTTCAGTAATTAATGCTACTTCTGATTTTAACACTAACTACACTTTCATACCTTGAATCCCATCAGTCAAAAATAAGTATCCCATGAAGCAGCAGCACACATTCGGGAAAGGTAAGCATCTAAATGCATATTTCTGTTTCTATTAGATTCTTTTTCTGACTTTCTCTCAGAAGTTTATTGCAGAATTTTTTTTAAAAGAGCTCTCGTAGATGAACTTCTCAGGGCTGACTGAGCCCTATCTGGGATACGAAGCCCTCCAGACACTTGGATATACAAGATCCAGCTGCATACAGGAACAAGATCTTCCAACAAGAATTCCATGCCAGCAACTGTTCTCTACATCGAGTGGGATTTTACACATGCAGCTGTGTCAGCCAACTTGTTTCCACTGAGGAGGAAAGAAGGAAACTGGCATACACCTCTCCTGCCATTCCCGTACTCGACTAATTTCCACTGCTAAATACTTCTTTATACGTTGGTCCATTGCTGAAACCTTGCTATATTTACTCTAGCTGAACAAATCTGGCACCTGGATCCCCAAGTGCTAAAACAATTATATTTTAAATACATAGGATATATGCTACCCTTCATAAAACACTGTGACCCAGATAACTCTGCCAATGCTTGAAGCCCATGCCTGCACCCACTCTTGTAGGTAAGAGCACAAGGAGTACGACCAGTGGAAAATGGTAACAACGGCCACGTTACTCAGATTTCTCTTACCTTTGACATTTTTCTGATCTTCCTTCTATCAAGACGTGGCTTATCGATTGTGTTTCCAAATGCATCCAAAGTTTCCACTCTTTCATTTCTATCTGTTAGAAGTTTTCCAAACGTTCCCCTATAAGTAGCTGAAAGATGTTTAAGCCCATATTACGTGGACATACAGCAAGCTACGCAGAAGCGAGTTTTCAAAATGCTCCACGGAAGCAGGTGACATATAAGCTATCTCAGATGTAGACAATCACAAAAACTTGGCAAAGTTCACTCAATTTCTATTATTTGCACCTTTGGCAGTTTTGATAAATGTTTAAGATCAGAGTCATTGAACAAAAATGAAGAAGCATCAAACTTTCATTCGCTCTTCCATACTTGATCGCTCTAGAGCCAAAAGTAACAAAATTAATTGCTAAAACTATGAAGATTTCTTTCTTTCTAGTGAACAAAATAAAATTTCGTTCTTCACAGTAGTATTTTTCAAAACTACCTTCTATAACTTAAGCTGTTGGCCTTGCTGCAAGTTCCCAGGTGCTCTGGTAAAGGCAGAAGTGACAGTTCCACAATATTAAATTAGACAGAGCTGCTGAACTTGGAGCTCCAGTAGGAAGCAATGCTGGCAGCAACAGAGTGCAAACTTTGCCTAAATGGAACTAAATGTGATTTATACCTAAAAACTCTACCATTGTACAAGGTGGCAGACACGACACTTACTCCATACACAAAATCTAAGTAGAAATCCCTGCAAGACAAAATGCTCTGGTAAAAAAATCCGTATCTTTAGTTAAAAATACAAGATCAAAGAACAAGAAGGGGAAATGTATATTTGCAAACTTTGCGTGGAAATATGCCTTCAGTCCATCTGTTCAATGTTTTCACTATCTTTCTGCATATCCAAGAAAAAACAGCATAAACACCCCAGAACTCAGAGATGGAGATTTTACTGTCTTGCAACTAATGCCAGTTGAAGAAATGACAGTCACTACCCTGAAGGGTATCGCTTTGGAATGAACATAAGGAAGAAGGGCCACAAAGATGATCAGAGGGCTGGAACACCTCCCCTATGGGGACAGGCTGAAAGAGTTGGGGTTGTTCAGCCCGGAGAAGAGAAGGCTCCAGGGAGACCTTATAGCGGCCTTCCAGTACCTGAAGGGGGCTACAGAAGAGATCTGGGGGAGAAGGGGGAGACATGGACAACTTCTTACAAGGGCATGCAGTGACAGGACGAGGGGCAACGGATTTAAACTGGAAGAGGGGAGATTTAGATATTAGGAAGAAATTCTTCACTGTGAGGATAGAGAGACAATGGCCCAGGGTGCCCAGAGAAGCTGTGGATGCCCCATCCCTGGAGGGGTTCAAGGCCAGGCTGGATGAGGCTTTGGGCAACCTGGGCTAGTGGGAGGTGTCCCTGCCCATGGCAGGGGGTTGGAACTAGACAATCTTTAATGTCCCTTCCAACCCAAACCATTCTGTGACTCTCTTGATTCTATTCCCTCAAGCCTACACTTGCTCCAAAGCTGACACCTTTTCCTCTACTGATGTTCTGCCATGATGCATCTTACCAGTTAAAAGCACACATCTTCCAAGGCAGACGGAAACTGGGGAATAAACCAGGGACAAGCGTCAGCTACGTGGAGACCATAATGCTACAAATATTTACTGGCAAAGTGGTCTGTATACAGCAGAATAAATTGTTTCCACTTGTTCTGAATGTGAAGGGTAATATTAAAAAAAAAAAAATATCAAAAAACACCAAAACAACTGCCACAGATCAGCAATAGCTCAAAAAGTACCATATGGCCATCCAGCTTAAATATGGAGTTTGGAGAAAAAAACCTAGATCCCAACCACCTAGATTATCACTACTTTTCTTGACAGAAAAGCATCCTTATGTCTTTGAGAGAGATGCACCAAGCCAGTTCTTCATTTCTAAAACATTTTCCTTTCTACCTGAAGCACACCTTCAGCAACTTCGTGAAGACATGCACCACCTCCCCCCCTCCAATTTTATATCATCATGTAACTACGGAGCTAAAACTGGAATCCTACCTACAGTTAGAGAGCAGGTCAAATTAAAGGGGAGGTAAAAAACGGTATGAAACTGAGCAGCAGGCCAAGCCTGCAGAGTACAGGTAGGCTGCCTAGAAATCTTAGTGAAAAAAAAAAACCCTATCTGAGGGTCACAGATACATCAGTGTCAAGAAAGGGAAAGAAACAATCAATCATGGTGTTAGTAAATATTGATAAAGAACCCAGGAGCTACTGCTGCAGAATTCTGGTCAAATTTCCATTCGAACGGTTCTTGTCCCTGGGGATAAAGGAACTGCTGTTGCAGATTTAAAGTGGTGTTTAGAAAGCTTCATCCTTGACTAGTTTTTGCGTTCATTTGAAGGCAAGGCTCATCAGTTTTCGTCAATTTTTGTTTCATCTTTAAAGTCACCACCATACAACCAGCACTAAGTTCTTAAACTCTTCCACATAGCTACAAGGGGCAAGTAATGATAGTGGCCTGATTTGAGAGCTCCAGTTACACATGCAAATACAGCAAGGGAGTGTACCCATACTACACATACACAGCCTCACAGACACACCGCAGACATTGGTCGTGTCTCCCATAGATTAGTAGTAGAACCCTCTACTGTTCTCCTAGAAAGCAACCAAAAGCCACATTCAGAAGACCCTTAAAGGGTTTTGTCACAGTCCCGTTAGGACTCAGGGAATTTAAATGCAATATTCTAAAAATGCAATGGTAGATGTCGATACTTATTTTAACTATAAGGTTTAACTACCACATCTTACAACACTTTGAAGTACTCCCATTTTTGACATACTGTAATTGCCTGCTCAGCTGAAGCTGTATGCCCAGCTCCATTAACCCCCCATTCAACATATCCCTTCAAGGTATGTCAGCTTGTGCTCTGTATCTCACTAATTAACCGCAATGAAGGTGCTTTTAGTCTCTGCACAGTGGGGTTTTGATAGTTCTCCCTCCTTTCCACAAGTGAAGAGAGTTTCAACGGATCTTTTCACTCCAACACCTTTTTAACCTTGCTCTGACTGATGTCCACCACCACAGCAGCTCATTTCTGTTTGAGACTCCTGCTTTCTGAAACAGGGGCATTTACTTGGCTGGCCAACAGAGAATGTTCTAAGTCCTTTACAGCCACAATTTCAGCGAGTATCTAGTGTCTGTAATTTCTGGACCTCTGTTGGCATACAGAACTGGAGGAAGGACATCACTCCTAAACCAGGCAGTACTGCACGAGTGCCGTCACTGGAATATGGGAACAAGCAGACAGTCACTTCTGGTTACCTGATGGATGCGAGGCTGGGGAACAGAACAAGCAGCTAAATCACAGGAAGAACCCCACCTTCTTTGTCGTCCCATCCCAATTACACCCAAAGCCCATGAGAAGAGGCGGCCCCCCCATGCTTCAGCAGGTGATGTTTGCATGCCCATCACCTCTATGAAGCAATGCTCACCCAAAAAGCCGAGAGCCCACACGACCCTGGTTCACAAAAAACTGCTCCACAGCTCTGATAAGAATAGGTCTGGGTTGTGGTTACTGTGAAAGTCTTCACCTCCCAAACCCACTTCTGGAAACAGAGTTGATTTCTGTGCTGACAGTCTTCACACTGAAAACCTTAACTTATAATATCTGAGGATCAAAAATGCAGAGGCAATTATTGTCGCCCCATTTCCCTTGCAATGGCTATTGTTTGAACTTGCTGTCTTTTGTCTGGGGAAAAGGCTTAACTGTAACACTTCAAATACATTGGAGGAACACAGCAACACCTCCAGCAAGGAGCAGACCAAAGCGGTAACTCCAAAATATGCCGAACGAGGGGGACTACGTAGGCTTGCTGCTGGTTTTATCCTAAAGCATTGTCACCTTCAGTACAGCAGCAACAAAGAATGGAACGATGAAATCAAAAGTCATTAGTGCTTGATGAAATTATTTCTCAATTCAAATAATTTTCTTTTGAAGCAATTCTTTTTTAATCAAGATATGGTATACCTTGTTGTTAAGATGGGTTTGCAAGATTTTCCTTTTCTCTACAGGCAGAGGGATACAAAAAAAACCCCAGCACATCACACGTATGACTCATGAAGACTATACCCTACATTATGATTTTTTTTTTTTAAAAAAAAGGACCCCCAACTAGGTATTAGGAAACTAGTACCCCTGCAAGGGATACCATTTGCGTGGAACACCATACAGAAAGGTATTCCAATCTTTCATCAGTTCTCACTGTGCTGTATAACTTTAATCAAACAGCCCAGCCCTTTTTAGCACAAGTGTTTCAATGCCCAATGCAAAAGAAGTGTCACTCTTGGGGTCTCTTACTATTTCTGGTCAGCAAATACAACAAAGAATTTGCCAAGCCACAGCATAATCTGTGCTACCTAATACTGTAGAGCTATCTTTCAAAAAGATACGGAGTTTGCTGACTCCTCTGTAAGTTTTCTAGCCTCTGACAATGTTTAGTCTTATTCAGATTTTTCAAAGAGGCAAGAAAACTGGGCTGTTTGAGTACAATTAACGCATTCAAACTATGTTAACGTTCCTGTTGGATCTTCAGATGGCCATACACAAGATCTTAGGAAAACCCCTGTACCACTAAAAGGTACAAAGACTGCTCTATTAAATTACCAAGATTCATTTCTGGGATACTTCATTCTAAAGGGTCCTCTATCTTAAGTAGAAATTCAGCATATACTGAATCCCTTATTTAGGGTCACTGTTCTCTTTCATATTTAACATTAAAAAAAAAATCAGATCCCTTGTTGAGAAAAGAATATCTAGAATGAGTGCCCCAATTTTGTAGGTTTGTGGGTTTTTCTTAAAAACAAATTAAAAATTGACTTTAAATATAGATGTTCTAAAATCATGCAGTTTGACATTAGTCATGGTTTTAAGTAGTGTGCATAAGCTTGATCACCTCCACCCTCCAGGACTAAATAAGTTATTGGGTTCTCCTATAATTCATTCTCTATAATATACTCTAGGATTTGGGGTTTTTTTTTCGGTGCACAGATCAAATAACGTATCAAGAAATTGTCAGTGAGAAGGGTGAGGTCTTTAATGAAAAGTGTCCTCTCTCCCAGAGAAAGTATACTGTAAACCTTACCTGTCGGTTTGTCTGAGCTAAATACAACATTAATGTCGAGGTGTCCGCTCTTCGCACATCCATTATCAGGACAGTCTGTTTCTCAGTGAAAAGCACTGAGAAAATGTCATCCACAGTGCAGTGGACAACCTGTGACAGTATTAACGTGCTTCATTCAAGAGCTAAGCATGTTAACAGACTACAAAAGAACATTCTCAACGTGTGTGTTGTAACTCAATAGCAATTTACAAGGGAGCACTAGAGCCCATTGTAAAAAAACCTCCTGTAAACTTAAGACATTTTAAGTTCGCCAGTCAAGCAACTATATATTCCTACTGCATAATGGCAAATAATGAATTACACCTTTGAAGGATGAACCATATTGGATTTTTTAAGAAGGCCATGCCATGGGGATACAGTTCTTTGTCTTTCCTAAGCAGATCATTGTACATCTGATCATATGTTGTTTTGAAATCATAAACGTTCGGCTTGTCCGGTGCTGGTCCTGGCAGTTTCACATGAGTCCCTGTTCCAAAGGATCGGACGCTGAATCCTCGTTTGCTGAAAGACAGAGAGGAAGGGGGAGGGAAAAGGCAATTAGACTGGATGGACTTTAAACATCAAAGTGCTGAAGAACACATACTGTATTTTAAAAACTCCTCTTAGCAACCAGACAAATCACAAGCGAACAGTTGGGCAACTCTTATCAACTAAATTGCCAAGTGTACCCAAAGAGCATTATTTCCTCGCAGTTACAATCAAAACTCACACACCATTTCTAAAGGAACGCCTACATTTTACACAGAAATTTCTTAGAATTATGGTACATAGTGCTTTGGACATTTCTTTTGTGCTTTCAGGCATCTCGAATTTCCAACAAGCATGAGTTCTGTATTCACTCTTAGACAATACAGTATAGGCAGAGATGTTTTTGTCTTGATACAATAAATAATAACAATACCAGCTGATCAATATTTGTGTATTCTGGTAAAGCTGCTGGGCTAACTACATTATTCCCCTCACTATGTTGCCAAAACTACCTCTGGTGTAATTTAATTAGGCTAGCACAAACATCTGTGTACCTGGCACTTTTCTCCAGTGGACTCAGAAACATGCTGTGTAATTACCTTTACAGAAGCGGGGCAGATATTCTGCTGGCTGGTACCTAAAACTCTTGGGTAAGCCAGGGATAGCTTCATTCCATTCTTATGAACAACTACTTGTTCAATAATTATAATTAAAAAAAAAAAAAAGGCAGGAACCTGCTTGTCTTCAGTGGTAATGCCAAAACGTTCTGATTAAGCTAAGTACACCTACTTGAACCTCAATAAATCCTTCAGTAATATTAAGAAACGCCCCAATATAATTGCTGAGTAACAGGACTGGAAAGAGGTAGTTTTCTGGCAGCCTAATGGACGAAGTTACATGGTAGAATATTGTTGTTATTGTCCAGAATGCTAAAACACTTGGTTTTATAATGACAATCTAACAGGTCAAGACCACGTCTCATTTTTTAAGAACTCGTACTTTCAGTTTCAATGATTTAGCAAAGATTGAACAGAGGGAACAATGTTAAAAATAAAAAGCATGCTAACAACCCAACACCACCGCTCCCAGCCCCCAAAAATTAAAAAAAAAAAAAAAAAAGTAGTGCCTTCTGAAAAGAATGAACAGGAAACTGGTAACCAGGGCAAGAGTCACACCTTGATTCCTTGGTCTTTACATATAAGATAGCAAGGAAATTCAGTAGAAGACGCCAATTCAAATTGCATGTGTGCTTTCAAATGGTGTCTTCAAAGTGATCTGAAAAGCTTCTATGCTGAGACTAGCTGTGACCAAGCTTTCCCCCAAGCTCAAACACTGCCATTCAACTATCAGTAATTTCCTTTAATTTGTCTGACTGCAGTACAGCCCCTCCATTTTCTTCTCTTGCTTCACTCCGCATTTTCTTCCAGCAAACATTTATAGGTTCCTATTTGTGTAAACACACAGGGTACATGCACATTTTTTGCTTCTTTCTGCAGGACTAACGACTGAAAACAGATCCAAGTGGAAAAAAGTGCAATTCTTTCCCCCTCCCAGCACTCCATCCCATCAACAGTGACTCATAACTGCACCAGTTACATTGACTTTATTTTCCCTGCAATACTTCCAAACCCAAGTTTTTATTCTACCACTTCTACTGGGCATGAAGAG
>VZTO01020688.1:48178-144748 GCA_013400615.1 Syrrhaptes paradoxus
TACATGCACATTTTTTTCTTCTTTCTGCAGGACTTAACGACTGAAAACAGATCCAAGTGGAAAAAGTGCAATTCTTTCCCCCTCCCAGCACTCCATCCCATCAACAGTGACTCATAACTGCACCAGTTACATTGACTTTATTTTCCCTGCAATACTTCCAAACCCAAGTTTTTATTCTACCACTTCTACTGGGCATGAAGAGAGGCTTAACATCTATACAAGAAACTGCAGTGCTACAAAGGAATGTTTCAAACCGAGCTTTTTCCAGGTGTCTCACCCTTTTTCTTTCCTTTCTGTATCTCCTATTTGAAGCTATCCTTGCTAAGAATTTTAATACCAACTAACTGAGAAATAATAGACTTTGGCACCTTGCACTTTCTGCCTTCTTTCCTTTTCTTCCATATTACTGCAAAGCGGTAATGTTATAATGAAAAGTATTTTCTTCTATGTTTTCCTCCTAACTTTTAGTTTTTCCTTTAATATTATTCTTTGAAATAGGTCTGCTTGGGTCACGCACATTAAGAAGCCCATCTTCAACAGTCAGAAATGTCCTTGAAGTTTGCAGGATCATATAAAGCAAAACAGAAATCTTCATTTGAAGTTCCACACATCAAAACCTCGTGCCTCTAATGCACGTGACCCATTGAAAATTACTTCCTTGAAGAGCCGGAATACGCGTTTCTCTCATGGAATCTCATGCTTTGACACTCGCAGTTGCCAGGGTACAGCTTTGACACTATTATGAAATATTCTGAAAATGTTTCAACACATTTCTTGCAACAGTTTGGGGGTGGAGGAGAGGGAAGAATGCCTGCACAGAACCATTGTTCAGCAGAGCCTGCTTTTATTAAGCAGCTGGACAGATCTAGTTTAGTGAGTCATTAAGTATCTCTTATAATGGCTTTTAACCATGAGCATTTTCCACAAGACAATGTGCATCTCAGTGTTTGTTCTTGGCCTAGTAAAACTACCCAGAAGATGGAATATCATGAGCTTACACTTTACTGTTTATGGTAAAGTTGAAGATATAGTAACACCCAGCATACAGATCTCATTTTCAGCAAGTACGCTCACCTCCGTTTAAGTCCAAAGCTCATTACAATGAGATCACACGCACTACTCACGCCCATGAGGTTACAGACTCCTGACTGAGGAACTTGGAAAGAGTCATTGCACTTCCCTCCAAAGATTCTCAGAGCTCAGGGCAAACACTGCTCATCCAGGACACAACTGCTGCTGAAAGCCGGGATCAGCGTGTGCCCACACTAACAAAGCACTAACGCGTGGCAGAGCTGTTACCACTCTGTTTCAAGCACCGAGAGGAATAATATTAATGCATGCAGATCGAGACACGAACTTTTATCCACACCTTTCTTCTAGTTTATTGTTATTTCAGCATCTCACACATGCTTATAAAGCTATTTTCATCTTCCTGTAAGGTCATACCAGTACAGCTTCTCTTCCTACAATGGCCAGTAGTAAGAATCACTAAATACTACAGCAAATGCAACAAATCCTGCAGTACCACTGCAGCTGGGAGAGGTCAAGATTTTCAGTGGACAGACCACTCGTTTTAATACATCCCCTTCTACAACATGTAGCAGGAAAATAATCAGCAACGGTGCATTCCTTTAGAACACTTGGAAAATACCTTATGCCATTCAATCAATATTAAAAAAAAACCAAAACACCACTACACACCAAAAAAAAAACCAAAAACAGAAAAAACCCAAACTACCTCTCCCACCCCAAACCCAACTGTTGGACACCAGAACACAAGCACTGTTAACTAATTTTGATTATTAAATCTTTGAAACATTAACAACTTGTTGTAATTTGTATTCTCAGTGATAAGCTGTCAAATGAAAGTGTTTTAATATAAATACATTAAACATTTTCTTCTCCTTGAGGGTTTATTAATAGAATTCTAAGATTTCTTAAATTAAGCAATACAAACTTCAGTACCTCACTGCATGTAGCTGCTGACGATAATGCCAGCAGAGAAGCTGTGGCTAGTGACTTACATAAATGGGAAGGGTGCAAGCAGACTTCCAAAGCAAATGGAAAATGTACTGAATGAAGATAACAGAACCTGGTAGAATGTATCTGTGTCCTTACACAGCAAGATACTGCTCTGAACTGGTCACGCAGCCAGGCTTTGAGCCAATGCAGACATTTACCTGAAGTTTACTGGCAAATGACCACCCTCATGGCATGGGCTAGTTATTTCTTTAGAGCAGCATCAGCAACTCCTCTCTATTTTGCCATTTATGCTATTCTTGCTATAATTACATAGGACATCGCTGAAAATAAATCCAGGCATTTTGTTAATTTTTATTTAAAATCTTGAGGGAGAAGAGACCTCCAAAACAACATATCCCTGCCACACTTGTCAGAAGAACATGAGTCACACCGGAAGTGATTTATTTCTTCTGCAAAAACAGAGGGGAAGAAAAAAGCTAGACATTAGAAGTAAATTTAACTTTGTCCTTAGTACTCAGGTTGCAAATAAAACTCAGTTCCAGTATTAACAGCAGGAAAACGACAGAAGAATAGCATCCTCCTTCCCCCAAGCAGCTACTGGTAAAATCATGTTTCCACAAAACATCGGATGCCAAGTTTGAGCATTAACAGCATCACATCCTGCCCACAGTAAGATGGCTGCCAGAGCAGATGCTTCTATTATTTACTCCCTTCAAGCTGTTGGTTTTATTTAAATTAGCACAAAATTTACACACAGTTGTTTAGCTTACTGTGCTAGCAATATCTAGCTTTTAATGTGAATGTTACTTTGCATAACCTAAAAAAAAAAATCCCCTTTAACTTTCATGCTCCTGCAGTGCATATGGAAGGCTCAGCACTAAGATTTCACCCAAATCAGGTCTCTCCTGCCTGTCAGTCCATCCCCAGCCTCCCATCTCCCCTTTTGCATCCAGCCAAGCTGAAAACGCTTGCAGTGCTAAATGGATGAAACCTCACAATCGCAAAGACATTTAACATTCTGAATCAAACACTTCGTCCAGCTTCCCTGCAACAGGAAAAGGCTCTCTTTCACTGCACTGAGCGGTCCCAGTCTTCAGAGGCATTACAGGAAAAAAAAAAAAAAAAAGGGTGGGGGGGAAATAAGAGGAGCGTTTAAGTTTTCAGATTCTGAGCCACGGGAGCGGTTCTGCACCCGCCGAATTCGCCAGCTGGCGTTTTGCAGCACTGGATCCGGAGGTCCGCCGGAGCAGACCCCACCGCACCGGCCACTCCAGCAAACCCACCACGGAGCAGGGTTCGGAGGAGACAGGATGTGACCAGGATGATGTCCCCAAGCCCGCAGGCCGAGCAGGCTCCGGAGCGGGCCCCGAGCGTGGCCTCGGCCCGCAGCGGCCGCACCGCCCCGACAGCCCCCCGGAGCCCAGGCAGCCAGCGCCCGCGCTCCAGCGGCCAAGGACCGGGCCCTGATGCGGTCCGGAGGGGCGGCCCGCGACGGAAGGCGGCCACCGAGGCCTAGAACGCACTCGCAGGGCCCGGCGGCGGGCGGGAGGAAGGCAGGGAGGCGGCAGGCCCTGGTTACCTGAGGATGTTGTGCGCCTCCATGCTCCGGTTCTGGTTGCTGGAACACACCACAGCCACGCGGAGCGGCGAGGACGGCATGGCGGCGCAGGGAAGAGCCCAGCTCCCTCCCCGCGGCTCCCAAACCCCTCTCGGCCCCGGCCGCGACTCACACAAAATGGCGGCGGGAACCCGGCGGCGGGCGGTGCCGGGACGTGTCACCAGGGCCGCGCCGCCCCGCCGCGGCCAACCGCGGAGCGGGCGTCAGGGGGCGGAAGCCGCCGCCTACCATAGAGAGAGGAGAGGCAGCGCGCCGCCAGCCATAGAGCTGGAGGAGGGAGGGGCGCGCCCAGGGGCCGGCCCCGCCGCCTTCCCGCACCGCCCTCGCCCCGTGCGGACGGGCCGTGAGCCTCTCCGCCGCGTTCCGGGGGGCTGACGGGCGCACAGTCCCTGGCTGCTCCTCTGTGTACCGGGCCTCTGCTCCGCAACCCTGCCGCGAGTCTCAAAACACACCGCGTCCTCCGGAGCCTTATCCAGAGAAATAGCCACAAGCAGCCCCTGGCGACTCCGTCACAATCTGCTGTGACCACACCAGAACCACCGCCAGCTCCAAGTCCCCTGACGCAGCTCTCTCGTTTAATACACAGGCAATGTTCCAACATCCAGAAAGAAATTATTCCAAATTTACAATGTGGGGTCTTGAGTCTTCCCATCTTCTTCCCATTTTCCCAGCTATGACCTGTACTTCACACCCATACAGTTCCCATTTGCCTGGCAACGTCAGCCACATGTTCCATTCTTTGGGTTTCAGAAGAGTGTGATCCAAGCAATCGCTTTTTTTCCTCAAAAGCAGAGTCTTCCGGATAGTTTTCTCTCGCAGCACTAGGTGGCGGCCAAACGTTGCCGTGGGTCCAGGGAGCTGGGCCATGGAGAGATGGGGAGAAGCAGCGTTTGGATGGAGCTGAATCACCCTGGATCGATCCCATCTCCATGTCTGTGCCCAGAACACTCCGTGCTGAGGACTCTGCAGCGATAAGGATGCAGACATGTGCTTTCTGTTCTGCTTAATTCTGCATTTTAGGAGTAAACTCTCATGCTTTTACTGAAAACCGTTCAAATAAGAATGGTGATTTTACATGAAACTTTATATGAATTGCATCTAACCGCGATCTTCTGAATCATCACACAAATCAGATTCCAAAAGCAGCCTAAGACAGATGGTGTGTCTGCTGCACCCGCTGCCTATGGGCAGAGCACCATATGCCCGAGCTCTTTTCTTCTGCTCCTGTGTCAGCCGTACCCTTGGAGTTTAACAGTGTCATCTCAGTCCCGTCTGGAGCAATGGCGACGCAGGAGCTGACACACGAAACAAATGTAGGTACACTGTACCAAATTAGTGTCATCGTTCTGGTAGGCCAAACAAATTGCCGTCAAGTCTGCACACAGCAGGTTGAGCCGTTTGCCATGTATTCCTGAGACAGGAAATTTGTGACCTAGTGGGAGCCTTATATACAAAGGCTATTAAAGAAGATAGTACAGTTAATTGTTATTTAATTTTCATTCTAATTCTTCTCAGTATTTATTAGTTTGCCATTTCTTTGATCTAGGGCAGAACTGATGCTCCTACCCTTGTAAGCTTTATTAAGTAAAATGCATCATTAGAAAATAGTCATCAGAGAGATGAAACTCTGAAAGTTCTTGGGAAGCTTAACTGCGTATGACTCCAGCTCCCTTTCAGGACGGCAATAGAAGAGTGAGAGCTGAAGTAACTACGCAGGACTGAGGCCCCTGAAGAGAAGGACAATAAGGAATTTTTATGAAATTGAGAGGATCATGCAGATCAATACTGCCTGCACATAAAAACCAAATTCCTAAACAATACTATCCAAGTGACTAAGATTAAAGAGCAAAAATTAAATGGGAAAAATCACTGCTTTTTCTTTAATGTTATTGTATACTGGAATTAACAACTCAAAACACAAAGCTTGCAAAGATGACATGACTGAGGGCAGAATAATTTAGGACATGTATACTCAAAAAGTAAGAACCAAAATAACCATCTCCTGCTGCATTTATGCAAGGAAAATTGTTATTGCAATAGATCAGAAATCTGGGACACAAAGACCCAAGATAATTACACATTGGTCCCAGTACTCACATGCCTTTGCTTGCTCTTAAAATGTACCCCTAGAGAAACAAGGTCCAAGACAGGATATGTGAGCAAAGTACCTGCACATTTATGTGGGAAATAAAAAAATGACAAAATTCATAACCTGGAAATTCAGAGACAGCATGAATACAGTGATTAAAGCAAGGAGACAATAACAGCCCATAAGACTAAATATCCAGCTGAATATATCTCAGGTATTTTTCTCATACATAGCTAGAGCTACAAAAGATAGGCCATATACAGACATGTTTGCACACAGATCTTGCAGCTACGTTATAGAATAAAAGGAAATATAGAAAATAAGAAAAAGACTAATGACAGATAAAATCACACCAATAATGGAACATGAAGGAGACAAACAGTAGAATAAAATATTTTAAAAAAAGGTGCAGAGACCAGGAAACAAGTTTAATTATTAGTGATTTATTATTCTATAGTTTTTGATGTCTGAAAAGCATAAATAAAATCCATAGAAAAAGTTAGGAAATAAATATACAAAAGGAGAGAGACAACACAGGAACAAAAAACCCATATGTCTTCCCAGGAAATAAAAAAGACCTCATTACAGCACAAGCTCCAGCCAATCTCAAATAATAATGCCTCTCGATCTCCCAAAAGGTGAGAGATAAAAAAATACACCCAAGGTACCACCGACTCCCTGCTGACTCCCTGCTCCGGGCTCGGGAGCACCGGGAATGCGGACCTGCATCCCAGGCCCTACCTTCAGAGCGGTGCCACTGTCCAGGGTCCTTCCCCTCCATCTTCCGGAGCTTGGATCATTGTCCCTGTAACCAGCCTGCAGATTCTTCTGGCTTGTTGCTTGCAGTTTCTCCAAAGCCTTCCTCGTCTTGTTCACTTCTGCATGGCAGGAGTGGGGAACCGGGAACAAGAGAAATACAGGAGACAAGATCAGGACATTGAAGAACAACCCTATTCCCCAGCCTAGCTGAATTTCACCTGACGAGGCAGGGCTCACCCTGCTCAGCACTCTCTCCTCAATGCTTCCTCAAAATACTTTCTGTCCTCCCATTAATAGTTTTTTTTTCCTCTGTGCTTTCTGAGAACTTCTTTCCTATCACCTCAGCACTTCCCGAGAAAAGCTTTTCCTTGCTCTCCTGAGCACTTCCCACAAATGTCTTTCACCTCTTTCCCCTCAGCGCTTCCCAGTGCTAATCGTTTCCTCCCTCCTCTTGTGCTTTGCACTGAAGTCTTTTCCCTCCAGTGCTTTCAAAGCCTCTCCCGACTACCCCCTTGACATTTCCCTACAAAACGTCCCCTCTCTCATACATCCAGCCCTTCCTGACAAATCCTTTCTCTTTCCCTCCCCTCAGCGCTTCCAGCGGAGCCTTTTCCCGTCTTTCAGCACCTTCATCACCTGCTCACAGAACCCGTCGCTCTCCTCTCAACACCTTGCACAAAAACTTCCCCTAGCGCGTCCCGGTAAATCTTCTCCCCCATTAAAAAAAAAAAACCTTTACTCAGTATTCTCGAGTTTCCCGACAAAATCTTTCCCTTCTCTCAGGTGCTCGGCAAACCTCTCCCCTCTCCTCAGATCTTCCCGCCTCACAGCGCATGCCGGTGAAGCCCTCCCGCCGCCCAGCGTTTCCCGCCTAAACGCGCGTCGCCCCTCTCCTCAGAGAAGAGCCTTCCCCCGTTCCTCTCCCGCGCCGTCATTTACACCTCAGCAAAGCAGGCCGAAAACGCTGGCAGTGAACTTAAAACTACAAACCAAATATGAAGATTTCTGCATTAAAAAGAAACCCACATTAATTCAGGGATTTGGGCAATTTTTTTCCCAAATGAGATCTGAAAATGTCACCAGGGAGACGCAGTGACCAGATCTACGATGAAGGAATCCCACTCAAGGTACATTTACTCAGGCTAAAGCTGCAAAAGACCCCATCCAGGCATCCCTGCTGTGATTACTAAGCCTTTCGCAGGAATGTGACACAGTTATCCGGCACTTTTCTCCTCTCAGCCTTTCTTTTGGAACATCCTGATGGAACAGAGCAGCAGCTCGCAGTCTTGTAAGACTACAGCTCCGGGTCTCCATGGAAGCAAAATATCAGCTTTCACTTGCACCTCCAAATACAGCCCAGCAGCCTTTCCTTTTATGTACCACAAAAAAATATCATAATGGAATTAAGAGATATTCTTTGCCTGAGGCACGGACTGTTTCCTCCAGAAGGTTCAAAGTTGGGGTCAGGCTGAGCTGGAGCTGCTCGCATTTAAGCAGTTGTTTTCCTCACATTTAGCACAGGGCAAGGAGAAGAAAACAAAACAAAAAGCTCGTTAACGAGCATATAATCTCCATTTTAATTTTAATGGCTATGGCTTGATATTTGTGCTGGAAATCAGCAGATAAACCCAGGACCATATACCTCCTAACAGTCTATGATACGGATTTTTAACACCCGATTTAATACTCAATACTTGTAGAGTAATGCAGAGAATGTGTAGTTGCTTTAGAAGCTATTTCCACTTCTTTCCAAAGCAAAACAGCCAGCTTCTTAGCAGTTACAAATCAGGATACTGCCACTTCTTTATTGCTGCCTGGATAGGCCAGGATTGATTGTAACTCTCCAAAGCATGCTGCATGGTTTGGGAATTGCTGCAAATACTGGATAAAGCTTTCCAACTGTGCAGCCTCACACAGGCTGGTGGGAGTCAAATCAATATCAAGCCTATGTACATGTAATTTTCCCCATTATTGCCAAAAAGAGATGTCTATACTCATGATGGAGATTTCTATACTTATGGTGGAGGAAAAAACACAGTTATCGATGGGTTGGCGGATGTTTTGCTTCATGTCACATAAAATGAAATAGGGAATACTCTGATTTGCTTTTCCAGACATGAAGAAGCATCCAATTAAAACTTAATCCACTGAAAATTAACAAGAAACTATGAGATACTGTTTCCCACATCTCATTTATAATGCATGGAAAAGAAAAACTGATAAAAATAATCCTTTAGAGAATTACAGAACTTCCTCCGTCAGGATTTACATTCTTGTTCTACATATTTTGCTCTTGCTTGTCTATTCTCTACCCAGCATGCTCATTGCAATGCAATCCTGAGAGACAGATGCATGAAGATGTGAGATGACTACAAAGAATGTCTTTATAGTATCTACTAGGTGCTCTTTTAGCAAGTCACTGTATCCTACCAACACCTGCAGAGGTGTCTTACTGAAGACAGCCACATAAGAAAACTGTAAATTAAATTTGGTGCTCAGTTTCCTCAGATTTACACCAGTGTTACCGCAATGAACCGTGCTGGCTGCACACAAAATGAAGTAGCTTGAATTGGTGAAAAAATGATGGATTTAGGACCTAAGGGCAGTTCATTCAAAGGTCAAATAGGAACAATTTTTTACTCAAAACCAAAGACACCTGGCTACCATAATTAATGGTTTTGGCTTAGTGAGTTTTCATACAAAATTTCACATCTGGCTTCCTACATCTGAAAGACTGAAGTGATCATCTTGGGTATGACGTCTCTTTCCCTCTGCTGTGGGACACATAGATCATGACCTTCTTGTGCCAGATGCTGTGACCTCCCACTTTATAAGAATATTTTAGGCTGGACTAGATCGTCTCTCTAGCCCAAGCCTTTTTTTTATAATTATGGACAGTACTATGATCGAGTTGAGACAGCGAACAGCTTGCCCGGTGTCTGTCCCCAAAGGTTTTCAAGACAACACTGCATAGAGCCCTGAGTAATCCAGGGCTGACCCTGCTTTCCACCAGAGGCTGAACTAGATGACCTCCAGAGGTCCCTTCCAACCTGAATTACCCTGTGATCCTACAGTCTAAACTTCTAGTAAACAAAAATCAAGTATTCAGAGAATAAATTTATTTCCATTTCCCCATTAATGTTGTCATAATTTTACAGTAGGCAATGGAATATCACTACGACCCGTCTTTGGGCAGATTTGCTCGCTTTGAGTCAAACAAGATCCTGAACCATTAAATATTTATGATTTTTTCATTTCTTTTCATTATTCTCTTAATTTATTAAGCTGAATGCCAAGGTGGTACAAGGCTCGTTATTTATACATTTAATTTTCACATCTAGCAATTCACGACAAGATGAAGAACAAAACAATAACACTGTTTGACAGAAGATATCTGACAGAGATATACAAAATCAGTGCACGCCAATAGTCCAGCACAGAACTGGCGCCAGGAAAGACTGACTTGAAACCTTTATAAGACCCCTGACCCAAATTTGAACTAAACCACTAGATACAATTGGTCTTAATGTTCTTAAAAACTGATTGCCTTTTCTTCGAGCAGTCAATCTCCTGAAGGAGAGAAAAATTATAACATCATCCTTCAATATCAATGAATGACACCATCTTCCTGTTACTGTGATGCTCGATATTGTCAGGCTGCTTAGATCAAATCCATGAGCAAGTCAATATAAAGAGAATGCTCAAATTTAGAGTCAGCTGCACGTGAGAAAGAAAACAAAGCAAGAATTTACGCCTGATGAAATACACATCTTATTTTCTCAGCCACTCTCCAATTATCGAAGGGATTATGATTAGTACAAATACTGCATTTTATTAAGGATTCCATATACTTTCTATATTTATCCTCTACTAGCAAGCTTGTACTACACAAACTACTTTCACGAAGAAAATCATACGGGTTGTTCACCAGTGATAAACATTTACACAAACAGATCACATATGAAACAGAAGTATTTTAACAGCAATACCCCTTTACAGAAGAGCTGTTCCCCTACTTTTGCTTTAGGTGCTCAGTTTGAGTGATATAAAGTCATTTTCTGTTACAGCAGTCAACTACATACAAACAACACTACATAAGAACTAGCTCACTAAATAAATACCTCTCGGGAGGTAACTGACTCTATTTTGTGTATATATTTAAGTTCAAGTAATGCTCAGCCTAAGTTTGTTTTTAGAAAAAAAAAACAACAAACAACTGAACAGACAAACCAACAACCACTAGTTTCAGAAACAAAAACACCAGAGGAGATCGTTGTCTATGAAGACTACAAGAACAGAGAAACGGGACAAATTCTCAGCACTAAGGCACAATAGAATTAATACTAGGATATGGCTAAAACCTGACTGACTACAGCATCGAGTGAGCAGTTCACAAGGAGTGTTCCTATGCTCAAAACAGCTACAACATCAGTGAGTTCTGTGTTTAAGACACTTTTACCTTAGTGCAGGTGCACACAGCATTCCTAAAAAT
This sequence comes from Syrrhaptes paradoxus, assembly GCA_013400615.1. Taxonomy (NCBI): domain Eukaryota; kingdom Metazoa; phylum Chordata; class Aves; order Pterocliformes; family Pteroclidae; genus Syrrhaptes; species Syrrhaptes paradoxus. The sequence goes on from VZTO01020688.1 coordinate 59,120, forward strand.
GGGATTTCAGAGGGCAGTGATGGTGCTCATTTATATCGTACGTGTTTTATAATTAAGGATCGTTTCATACTTAACACAACAAAATGGAAATTTCATACTAAATTTGCCCCTTTAGCATTGCTCTTTGTGGAAACTATCGATACAACAGTTCTAAAGGGAGAAAAGCAGCTTTTCAGTGTAGGATCTTGATGGTCATTCGAGCTGACCTGAAAACCCCTCTCGTTTTGGACAGCGGGAAGTCTCGGTCCCAGGATTTGTGAACAGCATAAGGCACGATACAAAACCCACTTAAGTCAGGGAGATTTAGGTGGGCTTTGGATCGAACACACACTTAGCTATGAGTTTGGTGGTTCCACTGGCCTGCTCTCCCACAGATTTAAACAATATTCCTCCTCAGAAAAAAAAACAAAGAAAAATCAAGCACACACTTGAAACAAGGGGATTTAGGCTTAGGCTTAAAATAAGGGTGTCTGGAGAGCCTTCTCAAGCAGGCCCTCCATAAGATCTGCTGCTTGCTTTTAAAAACATTTTTCTGGCACTTGTGGACCTTTGCCATTATTTAATCCACTGAGATCCCATGAGTTCAGTAACCACATATGGCTCAGGCTGAAAAACCACCCTGGGAGGAAGAACAACTCCAAATACTGAGGAAAAAAAAAACCCAAATCCTGTAAATTTCGGAAAGCCAAACCCAAGACACCCAAGCTTTCAAACAAGGCCCTGAGCAAAACCGCTGCCAGACTGTTTGGAAAAAACACCTCTTCCCCGTTCCCTAAAAGAGACAGAAAGATGAAGTCGGGCGCGCTGCAAGGAGTGGGCTGGCAAGAGACCCGGGCACCGCCAGACCCCGGGACAGACCCCGGAGCGCCCGGTGCGGGACCCCGCAGCAGGTTTAGGCGCGGCGCGGAGCGGCGACCCCCGCAGCCCCGGCGCTGACCGGGTTCATGAGGTTCTCGGTGATGTAAGCCACGAGGAGACAGATGAAGACGAGCATGACGCAGATGGAACCCCCTACAGCCGTCATGGCGACCACGATGTCCCGCATGGCGGCCGGCTCCAGGCGGAACTCCACGCACTGTGCGGGCGGCGCGGGGCGCGGCGGCGCGTAGCGGGGCTGCAGGCACAGGCGGTAGCGCACGCTGCCGTGCGCCTCCGGCAGCAGGTAATCGCGGCAAGCGGCGCCCAGCTCCACGCTGTCGCAGGGGAAACGCGTGTAGGTCCCATCCCAGGAACAGTTGAGGGAGAAGCCGCGGAGACCGGCGGAAGGGCGCGGAGGCCCCCATTGCAGCAGCACGCTGCCGTTGAGCAGCACGTTGGCTACAAACGCACCGCCCGGGGAGCGGTGGGCGCGGCAGGTTCGCGCCGTGCATTGGAAACCGCGGGCCGGCGTGCGGAAACACAACCGCCCGCCCGCAGCCCCTTCGGTCCCCACCTTGTAGGGACACCACGGCTCCTCCGCCGCCGCCTCCTCCTCGGCCCCGGAGCGCCGCGGGGAGGAGGGCAGCGCTGGCCCGAGGCAGAGCAGGGCGAGGAAGGGCGGCAGCAGGCTGGGCATGCCGGCCGCCGCGGCATGGAGCCGAGCTGCGGTGGCGGCGGAGGGTTGCGGCGCCCCGGTTATAAACGCGGGAGTCCGCAGCCGTTCCGGCGGCCGCCAATGGAGAGGCGGCTCCGCTGGTTAACTCTCGCTGGGCTGCGAAGCACCCGCCGCGATGGGCAGCGAACGGGGGGACGCGCAACCGGCTCCATACCGGCGGCGGGTGGCACGGGACACGCCGTGTCTGGCCCCCGGAGGACGGTTCTCAGGTGGCCCGGTGCTCCTCAGGGTGAAAAATCGGAGCAGGGTAACACAGGAAGGACAAGGATGGGCTGACGGCCACCCAGGTGACTAGGAGGATGGGGGGGAAAGGAGATAAAGTTGCCCAAATGTGATCTAGGTCTAGTTAGTATGATAAAAATTATTCCATGGGAGGACACCCCATGTCCTAGTCTAGGGCCCCCTTTGTATGATGGATGTACAGTAATACATCAGTTACACAACTAAAAATTGACTAATATGGAAGTATTGTGCAATTTCTTCATTGTTGTAACCTGTACAAAAGTCTGAAACTTCTCCAAAGAGGGGTGCTAGTTCCTGAGAGCTATTGCCCAGCACCCCTTCCTGAACAGAACTGGATTAAAGGTGGATCCCAACTCTGTGCTCATCAGCTCTGGTGCACTGGGCATGAAGCTATTCCCAGATTTAAGGGCAACACCCCAAGTACTGCAGCCCCCCATGAGCACCAGCATGGGTCAGCTCAGCCGCCCCACCATCGCATGCCCGGGCCCCCTGCTTCTGGTATTTGAAAATTCTTCGAACAGGGGGTAAGAGCTGCTTCGAGTCCTGTCTTTTCTGAGTTGCAGAGGTCATTCCATAGAAAGAAAAAAAAAAAAAAAATGAAGTATTTGGAAAGGCAAGATCTACAGATTATTATGTAAAGTGTTTGTCTGATGTAAGTTTTAATATAACAAAAAAAAATATTCTGAAGCCCATTTTTATTTCATAGCCTAAACAAAAACCAAACCCCAATCATACACCTTAGACTTAACTGAAGGTGTTACTTAAATATAGACAAAATGGAACTTGCAGCAATGTGGCACTTGTTTAAATAGTTTTGTTTTCTGGATGCACTGGACATCAACATGACCAAATGGTCTCACCTCAGGACATTTAAATCTCAAAGACTTGCCTTTTTAAAGCATGTGTTCTCTTAAGGAAGTCTTTAAACATAATCTAACAATACCAAGTATTACCTCAAGTTATTTCCATGGCCAGTCTTTAACCAAATTTAACGTTGGGAATGGAGGGTGTCTCTGAGCCTATATAAAGATGTCAAATCTCTTCTGATACCAAGATGTATCAGTAGAAAATAAAATAGATCAGCATAGAAAACGACTAGGGTTGTAGTAATGGCTGCTCTCCCTGTAAAACATTCAGTCCTTACAAACAAGAGGAGGTGCTGTGCTGCTGAAGGCACTTCTTGGTGGCTGAGGCAGACTTACCTGTGAAGTTCCAGCTAGGACGCAAAACTGAAGATCATTACAAGTTGTATAAGAGGGAAAAACAAGCTCACCAGAGATACTTCGTTTCCTGGAAAGCTGGGGAAGCCTCCTCAAATGTCTTTCCCAGAATGACTGCCAAAATTACCAGGAATTGGAACAGTGGAATAGATAATCATATTCCTCCCTTTGTGTTCGAGTCCTGACCCTCTGGCTCACACTGACTTCCCTTTAGCTGCTTACAGGTTATGGTCAGAATAACTGGTTGTGTGATTACAGGCTGGAACAGGTTTGCTGTTGAACAGAACAATGAATGACCTAAACAATCAGGAAAGCTGCTGAGTACATCCTTGCGCCATCACTGCCATCCTCAGACCTTTTGGGTTACAGATATACCCTTGCACTAGAGACCCACAGTCACCTTTATAACAAGGCATCTGAATAAACACATTCCTTTGGTTTCCCCATTTTCTTCTGGCACATGAATGTAAGGATGCAGAACACCCCAACCCCTGTCAGTGACCTTACACCTACCTCTTTTTTTTCCATGTATATTGACATTCTCCAACACTTAAGCAGCACAGAGCTCATCAAAAGTGGCAGGCTCCACTCCAGAGGTGGTCAAGTGTAAAAATGACACAGAGATGTGGGTTGAGGTGAAAAGACACATTATCACAAGGTNACTTCCCTTTAGCTGCTTACAGGTTATGGTCAGAATAACTGGTTGTGTGATTACAGGCTGGAACAGGTTTGCTGTTGAACAGAACAATGAATGACCTAAACAATCAGGAAAGCTGCTGAGTACATCCTTGCGCCATCACTGCCATCCTCAGACCTTTTGGGTTACAGATAATAAACACCCTTGCACTAGAGACCCACAGCCACCTTTATAACAAGGCATCTGGATAAACACATTCCTTTGGTTTCCTCATTTTCTTCTGACACACGAATGTAAGGATAGAGAACACCCCAACCCCTGTCAGTGACCTTACACCTACCTCTTTTTTTTCCATGTATATTGACATTCTCCAACACTTAAGCAGCACAGAGCTCATCAAAAGTGGCAGGCTCCACTCCAGAGGTGGTCAAGTGTAAAAATGACACAGAGATGTGGGTTGAGGTGAAAAGACACATTATCACAAGGTGCAAAGAAGGAAGGAGCACTGAAGGATGTCAGTTCCCTGGCAGGCCTGCACTCCATCAGTCTAGGTTAGATTCATATTTAATCCCCACGCTGTACAACAGCCAGTCTCACTCAAACTATACAGAATATGAACAACAGTCATCCTGAGAAACAACTGTTACTCTTAAGCAAGTCATATACGTAATTAAAAATAAGAGGACATGGGGATATGCAGCCAGTTCACAGCTACGGTATCTGCAAGGGTTTAGGGCATTTTATCCTCCAGCTATTTCAGACAAATATCTCATTAAACTCCTATTAGATTGTCACATTCTAACCCCTAAAAAAATGTTGTGTAAATGAATGAGCCTAATAATGCTAAAGAGGTTTCCAAGTGAGAAGCAGGCTTCATTAAACAGAGATTTCATTGAGCTAATTGATAGGCATATGTTTTCCTCATCCATGCTGTAAGAGCTCAGAATGTACTATTAGTTCTCCTCATCTGGCTAAAGATGTGGCCAAACCACTTAATGCTTTGATATCATGCAAACCCTGGAAATACATTTGTTTACAGAAATCTAATTTACATCATCTTGCTGGAGTCCAAAGGAAAATCAAGAGCAACTCATCAAAAAAATTTGTACTAACACTACAGGTTAACTGCACCTTATCCTGCACTGTGTCCTTTGGCCTTGCACTGTCTCCAAGAAAAAGACAATTATTTCTGCAAGAGACAAGCGAAAACACATGCCTTGGCTTGGTCTATCTGCCAGCCCTGGCTTGGTATGAATACTTGGTGTCATTGTTTGCTCTCTTAGGAAACAGCTGGATTACTAAAACCTTCTTCTGGGCCCAGTCTGCAATAAAACTCAGCCTGGACTTCTCACATATGTGGTTTCAACAGTTTGCCAGCCAGGCACCACACTATTCTTTGCTTTAGGCAGTGAACCCCAGGCAGCAGATCAAAACCAGTAACATCCCACATTGCTTTATAGGCCTTCAGACAGACCCAACACCATGGGTTTGCAGCTTTTCTACTCTTCCTCCACTGGGTTTGTCTCCTGTCTTACCTCCTGTTAGAGGAAACAGTGAACTAGTACAGAAACAGGGGCAACTTGCTATCAGCTGCCCAAAGCAGCACTAACCACCCCCAGCTAACAATTTATGCAACACTGCGTTAATTTTAGTCTCAGATACAGCCAGGGCAGACAATCCCTCGAGCAGAGATGCTCAGCTCTCGGCTAAGGGCAGCACACGACATATGGTTGCTAAAGCATTCTCCTAGCAGGGAGCTTTACATTTAGGGCTGAGTTGCTACAGTTCCCTCCAAGTCATAACTTTGAGGATTACTCATCCTAGTCAGGCAAAATCAGAGACTTTGCCTCCTAACTGAGATAGCTCCTGCAGCCTCTCTGAATCAGCGTGCAGCCACTGGGGTTCTGTTTCCAGCACTTGATTCACTTCCAGTAAGGTCTGAACATACATACTGACAGTCACAGGCTAAGAGAAGCACCGGAGAGGAGTGAATGACATCAGCAGATGGATAACTGTGTGTGCATCCCACTGGGGCACTTTGGGCACGCAGGTTGGAAGCCCACGCCACAGACCACGCTGTCATTGATCTGGCATTGACCTGTGAAACAATGACATCTCACCAGCCCAGCTGAGAACTGGAGGCATTTTTGATCAGGATGCATCCGAACTGGTAGCTGCAACTCCAGCTGATCTCTCCTGAATGTGCTATTTATAGCAGACAGTGGAGGCTGAGCAGTACTGCATCACACAGCAAAGTTGGCAAGATAAAGCACTAAGGCAGCATTAACCATTTCATGTCATTTTGGACATCTTACACCCCTTTATAGTTTTGCAGTGACCTCCTTAGTGGGCTACATGAGCTAGCTGGTCTAGCTGGCTCATAAGAGCTCTCAACTCATGTCCTCCCAAAAGCTATCACTGTTCTCCTCTGCAGAGTTCTGCACTCTCATGTGGTTTTGGAACACACAACTCAGAGCTGTGGCAATGAGGCTCTGTGTGGTCTCAGTGCACAAGTACATCCTCCTCGGGTTCAGCAAGCAGCAGATCAGGTCTGTGAGGTCCTGAAAACACAATTATACTGGACTCCACAATAGCCAGCAGCACCATCAAGCCAAATGGCTGCTGTAGCTCTAGAGAGGGCAGCATCTGGAAAAGCAGAGTTCTTTTTGCTTCCACACAAAGCAAGCAGAGAGCCAACCACATTAACTACTCCGATCTACCCCAGAGTCTGACTTGCACATCTGATTGTGCTGGTAAGAAACACAAGCAAAATAAAACCAAAGAACCTTAATGTCCTACAAGGTGTTAATCTCAAGCTCCATTAGACTCAGTGGAAGAAAAAAAAAATATCAATACTGTCTGAGTGAAAGAGACAAGGCTTTTTGGGAGATAAATACTGTTTTTCCAAGTGTCTAAAAGTGCTTATAAACTATACCTCAAAATAAGGGATTAAAAAACCTTAACTAATGCAAATAGCAAATAAAGATCTCTCCTCTGATCCTTTACCAGGTCACAACATTCAACCACAAGCTGCATCTGATGAATGAGGTCCCAGAGGCCAGGACTTCTGACATGGTGACGAAGAAGCAGGAGCCAGCTTAGATGCGTGGGTCTTGCACAAGGTAGGAGCCGTGACAGCTTTGCCCTGTTCATATGAGTAACAGGGGTCCCAGGCTTTGAGCTATGATGAAGCCCATTCTCCTTTCAGCTGCCTCCATTTCAAATTCCAGGGACTCCAGCTGACTCATTCCTTCTTTCTATCTGAGGTCAGGCAAGATGTGTTTTGGAGACTGAAGCATCACAGATTTCAATCTACTGAATCATCCCAACACTAGAAATACCCAACTTGCTGATTAAAAGCCAGACCTGTCTAGAAGGAGCAAAATTTATCTTAGCTCCCTGTCAAATGTTGGGAGACTGGAAAGAACACTGAGCAGGATGGAATTGTATTAGCTGGACTCCAAATATTCCTTCATATCTGCCATCATTAATACTCTTTTTCCTCCCAAATCCTGTGTACCAAATTTCATCCATCCACCACTGGAGGAGAGCCTGCTGTAGCTCAGGCCAGCCCACATCTCCAGGAACCCAGGGTGCAGCAGCAACGCCAAGACAAGATGCACAGCATTAGACAGGGAGGCTCCAAACCCAGCAGGACACCCACAGCTCAAAGCCAAGGAAAGCAGAGCTCCAGGGTTCTACCCTGAGTCACTGGGAATAGTTTCTGCACCAGGAAGAGGTTCATCATTCGTATACACACACACACGGGCTGGCACATGGTCAGCTATCACCCTTGCATTACTCCAGACAAAAACCAGGTTAACTTCCCCTCCACCTTACTCCGATGGGATCAAAGAATGTTTTAAAAGAAACACTACTGAGCAAAATAATTTATGAAAACAGATTCCTTTGTATTAGCAATCAGTCAGGTAAGTCCATGGACCCCCTCCGCTGCCCTGGGTGTAAAAAAAAAAAAGTCTCCAGCTTGGGAGGGGATAGGGAAAACAAGAGGGTGAAGAACACAATAAATCAAAAAAGTGCTTCGAATCAGCAAAGCAGGATAAAAATCATTCCTACAGTCTGAGAGCACTTCCATGCTATTGACTGGGGAGGCAGCAATGGCCTCACGTACATAGATGTAACACATCTGCAAACACACTGCTCAATCATCTCCTCGTGCCTTTGTCTGTCCTGGGCTGTGTTTAATCCTGGAGCCAGTTCCCAGGAGGAGTTCCCATCCTCTCATTCCCAGCATATTCCATTTTCCTTCAGCATCTTTCAGTAGTAGTCATCCTTCTTGCCATCAGCTCCCTGTAAGCCTGCATGGTCCTTCTGGTCTTGGACAAGTTCCAGGTCGTCATTATCATCCACCTCACCTCCATGATCCTCCTGGGTGCAGAGGGAACAGCCAGGAAGGAAAAGAATCAGCAAGGCCTGGAAAAGGAGACCCTAAGCAGCAGCACACCATGCTGCCTCTGAGTATAGCTGCTCTACCAAACCAGCCCAGCCTGGGAAACTCAGGAAAACAGGGAAGAATCCATCTCTGCCAGGGACCTTTAGTTGTCATTGGCAAGCCACCTAGCCAAGACACAGAGGGAAGAAGCCTGTGCTGCCATGACCAGCCTGTTAATTTTAAACATTTAATATCCTGGCGTTACAAAGCCATTTTAACATCTCAGCCTGATGTTGCTGTGATGCGAGTAGAAGATATCCTACGTCCACTGCATCTAAAGCTATGTAACAAATCCTCCCCATGACGTGCAGCAGCCAGCACACCCTCCATTGGCACTGTTTGGTCCAACTATCGGGTGTACAAGCCAGGTTATACTCTAGTCCTCACAACTCCCAGTCTTTGGTGGCTTCCAATCTTTCTCCTAGAGGAACACCAACTTGTCACTGATGACAACAGTCCTGAGGCTCTGAGACACAGATATAATACCTGTTTTCAACCAGAAGAGCAGTTGCCTCCGGGCAACAACAGCCCAACTAACACACTACCTCCCACGTGGGACATCACACCCTTCTGCCACCCCTACTTTTTTTTTTTTTTGTCTTGCTGGCTGTAACCCAATGACCCTCCTCAAAGCACAGCTGAGTTCTCCCCAGCCCTTCCCCAGACACAGGCTGGACCCAGTAGGACCAGTGCAGCAGCAGACTACAGGGCTCCCAGGGAATCTCTCACCACAGGGATAAACCCAGGGTGATGCTTGGAGAAACACAAACCACAGCTCCTGGCTACCAACACACCCAGGTAACAACCACACCAGAGAGAAAAAGAGGAAGAACCTTGGTGTCGTACAATTTCTTGCTCCTGATCTTCTTGATAGTTATCCATCGGGTCCTCCCTGGGCTTGGTGGGTCTGCCAGCACTCTGAAAGACACACAAAGTCACACACTGTTGGTGGTGCCCCAGACTACTCCCATTCCCTGCCAGCACCACAGTTTTCTTGCGTTAGAGCCCCAGGCCTGGAAGACTGGGCTACAGAGCAGGAATCAGGGGCAGCAGAGAGACAATGAGGCAAAACAAACTCCATTTGGACTTTCTCCACCCAGCTTCTCTTCCCACTTGCTGGCAGCAGCTGCCCAGCTCCTTCCACCGCGGAAAGAGTGGCCTCTCCTGCAGCAGGAAGGTCCCAGGGCCCTGCACAAGCTGCTGCTGTGCCAAGCCCCAGGACTGCAGAAAATCCAAAGTTATTGAGGGCAAAGCTTTAGAGAGCACAGCACAGCCCTATCCGAAAGTCAGGTATGTATGTCACTAATTCTTTCCACATTTTCACTAATCTTAAGGAGGTGTTGCTCTGTTGGTGCCAGCATCTTTCTTGTTTGATTTCATTGGCCTGGACTTTATTTTAAACCTCACTATTAATCATGATTTTAGAGCCTGACAGATAAAACTCTCCTTTTTAAAACAACCAACACTCAGCCTCTTGTCAAAACAAGCTAACATTTCCCTGATGGAGAGCCTGGCTTCAGGCAGCAAGCAGCACTTTGCAAAATAAATGGATTCCATCTGCAAGCAGGCAAACAAGGAGTTCTCACGTGTTGTCACTGCTGCCAGGAGCCTGCCGCATGCCCAGCCAGGAACAGCCGCGACTGCACCGACCAGTTCCCCAGCACAGGCTCTATTACTGACTCTGGTTTTAGTTTCTCAAGGGCTTGAAGAGATCACAGCGACTAATGCAGAGGTGCTGTGAGTGAACCATCTCCTCTTCAGCGTCTCTCCAGCCACAGAGGTGCTGCAAATGCCAGGGCTGACTCCAACAAGCAGAGGACAGGACCAGAACGTGTTCCAGTACTGACCAGCTCACTAATCCTCAGAAAGAGGTTTCTCCCGCCTGACATATTCTTGCAGTGGGATCATGGATCCATCCACAAACATGCTTTACGTGATGTTTTCCTTTCAGTCCTTAAGCTCCCTGCCTCCCCCCATCCGTAGCTGGGGATCTCTCCCTGGTCCCTCCTGTCAAGTCACCTTCAGTGGCTTCTCCTTCGACTCTTCTTTCACGCTGGGCTCCTTGAACTTCTCCAAACCTCCCACCTTCTCTTCAAAGTCAGGTCTCTCTAGCTCAGCTTCCTCAAACTCGTCCTCACCTTGATTGTTGGGATCCTGGGCAGGATCTGCAGCATCATCTGGCACCTGGACAAGAAAAGCACCTTGTGAAGGCCAGCGAGGACATCCCTGGGAGACAGCGGCCACGGTCAGCCTGCCTTCACCAGCAAGCAGGAGATGCCAGCTTGCAGCACTGCAGTCACACCTCTCCAAGCAGTTCTAAAACCAAGCGTCCCAGTCTTTGTTAACCCTTTGACTTCCTCCAGAACTAAGGAGTTTGGAGTTGCATGTTGTAGAAACTTCTGGGAAAGCATCGACTTAAACGGGACAGCTGGCCTCTTATTCCAAGCAGACGACAGTGTGACTTACCATCGGTTCCTGGGCAAGAGTCTCTTTTTGAGGATGCAAGTTCTCCTCTCTCTCAATCACTCCTGCATCTACAAGGAGAAGGGACAGTCACCAGGTTTTCCTTTAACACAAGCAGAAAACTTTCCTTGCTCCACACCGTGATCAGCCATAACACAGTGTGGTACAGCATAGGATCAGAGAAGCCATACCCATTTCGAGTTCCTCGTCATCTGTCCTTCCCTTCTCGCCTTCCTGATCAGCTATCTGATGGTCGTCCCCTCTCTTCTGCTCGGGTGGCTGTGGGCTGCCTTTCTGGATCTCCTGCCCAGGCTTGGGATCAAAACTAAGGCTCTTGGGGTAACCGTGTGCTTGTTCTTCATCCATCTGGGCATTCACTCTGTTAACGATGTCCTTCCAGCTGCAATAANGAGGAGCAGTTGCCTCCTGGCAACAACAGCCCAACCAACACACCACCTCCCACACTTGCCTCACAGGTGGGACATCACACCCTTCTGCCACCCCTACTTTTTTTTTTTTTTGTCTTGCTGGCTGTAACCCAGTGACCCTCCTCAAAGCACAGCTGAGTTCTCCCCAGCCCTTCCCCAGACACAGGCTGGACCCAGTAGGACCAGTGCAGCAGCAGACTACAGGGCTCCCAGGGAATCTCTCACCACAGGGATAAACCCAGGGTGATGCTTGGAGAAACACAAACCACAGCTCCTGGCTACCAACACACCCAGGTAACAACCACACCAGAGAGAAAAAGAGGAAGAACCTTGGTGTCGTACAATTTCTTGCTCCTGATCTTCTTGATAGTTATCCATCGGGTCCTCCCTGGGCTTGGTGGGTCTGCCAGCACTCTGAAAGACACACAAAGTCACACACTGTTGGTGGTGCCCCAGACTACTCCCATTCCCTGCCAGCACCACAGTTTTCTTGCGTTAGAGCCCCAGGCCTGGAAGACTGGGCTACAGAGCAGGAATCAGGGGCAGCAGAGAGACAATGAGGCAAAACAAACTCCATTTGGACTTTCTCCACCCAGCTTCTCTTCCCACTTGCTGGCAGCAGCTGCCCAGCTCCTTCCACCGCGGAAAGAGTGGCCTCTCCTGCAGCAGGAAGGTCCCAGGGCCCTGCACAAGCTGCTGCTGTGCCAAGCCCCAGGACTGCAGAAAATCCAAAGTTATTGAGGGCAAAGCTTTAGAGAGCACAGCACAACCCTATCCGAAAGTCAGGTATGTATGTCACTAATTCTTTCCACATTTTCACTAATCTTAAGGAGGTGTTGCTCTGTTGGTGCCAGCATCTTTCTTGTTTGATTTCATTGGCCTGGACTTTATTTTAAACCTCACTATTAATCATGATTTTAGAGCCTGACAGATAAAACTCTCCTTTTTAAAACAACCAACACTCAGCCTCTTGTCAAAACAAGCTAACATTTCCCTGATGGAGAGCCTGGCTTCAGGCAGCAAGCAGCACTTTGCAAAATAAATGGATTCCATCTGCAAGCAGGCAAACAAGGAGTTCTCACGTGTTGTCGCTGCTGCCAGGAGCCTGCCGCATGCCCAGCCAGGAACAGCCGCGACTGCACCGACCAGTTCCCCAGCACAGGCTCTGTTACTGACTCTGGTTTTAGTTTCTCAAGGGCTTGAAGAGATCACAGCGACTAATGCAGAGGTGCTGTGAGTGAACCATCTCCTCTTCAGCGTCTCTCCAGCCACAGAGGTGCTGCAAATGCCAGGGCTGACTCCAACAAGCAGAGGACAGGACCAGAACGTGTTCCAGTACTGACCAGCTCACTAATCCTCAGAAAGAGGTTTCTCTTGCCTGACATATTCTTGCAGCGGGATCATGGATCCATCCACAAACGTGTTTTACATGATGTTTTCCTTTCAGTCCTTAAGCTCCCTGCCTCCCCCCATCCGTAGCTGGGGATCTCTCCCTGGTCCCTCCTGTCAAGTCACCTTCAGTGGCTTCTCCTTCGACTCTTCTTTCACGCTGGGCTCCTTGAACTTCTCCAAACCTCCCACCTTCTCTTCAAAGTCAGGTCTCTCTAGCTCAGCTTCCTCAAACTCGTCCTCACCTTGATTGTTGGGATCCTGGGCAGGATCTGCAGCATCATCTGGCACCTGGACAAGAAAAGCACCTTGTGAAGGCCAGCGAGGACATCCCTGGGAGACAGCGGCCACGGTCAGCCTGCCTTCACCAGCAAGGAGGAGATGCCAGCTTGCAGCACTGCAGTCACACCTCTCCAAGCAGTTCTAAAACCAAGAGTCCCAGTCTTTGTTAACCCTTTGACTTCCTCCAGAACTAAGGAGTTCGGAGTTGCATGTTGTAGAAACTTCTGGGAAAGCATCGACTTAAACGGGACAGCTGGGCTCTTATTCCAAGCAGATGACAGTGTGACTTACCATCGGTTCCTGGGCAAGAGTCTCTTTTTGAGGATGCAAGTTCTCCTCTCTCTCAATCACTCCTGCATCTACAAGGAGAAGGGACAGTCACCAGGTTTTCCTTTAACACAAGCAGAAAACTTTCCTTGCTCCACACCGTGATCAGCCATAACACAGTGTGGTACAGCATAGGATCAGAGAAGCCATACCCATTTCGAGTTCCTCGTCATCTGTCCTTCCCTTCTCGCCTTCCTGATCAGCTATCTGATGGTCGTCCCCTCTCTTCTGCTCGGGTGGCTGTGGGCTGCCTTTCTGGATCTCCTGCCCAGGCTTGGGATCAAAACTAAGGCTCTTGGGGTAACCGTGTGCTTGTTCTTCATCCATCTGGGCATTCACTCTGTTAACGATGTCCTTCCAGCTGCAATAAAGGTACGAAACAAAACAGAACACCCCCACATCAGTATATCAAGAGATATTTCATAATGCCGTTTCACAATGGCAAGCAGAGGGAAAACCTCCAACACATGCAAAAGTTTGTCCTAATTTAACTTTTTGGCAAAACAGATTACATTAGTTACTGTGATATCTGCTGGAAACAGAACATTTAAAATGCCACATAAATAGAAAATAAGTTAAGTTTTATAAATACAATTTATTGTAGAACTACTTTAATATTATTCATCATACAAAGGCATATCCACATAGCAATAAACTCCAGTTCTAAATAGATACTTACTTATGCCTCACACATACCCCAATACACAAATCTAAGTTTTTGAAGGAAAAAAAAACACACGTAAATCCTCTTTATCCTCCTAACTTAAGATGAAGAAGCTACTAAAGTAAAACTGTAGAATTTTGGCCTATAAGGAGAAAAAAAGCCTTTCAAAATAAACAGGAAAACTGCAATACAAAATTGACAGTTTCTGTTGCCTGATTTATTTTTTTTTTTAAAGCTACAAGCTCTTTAGGAAGCTTTGCAACTGGGATGGATACTTTACCAGCATCTGTTTACAAAACTCTTCCCTAGCATGCACCTGGGCAAACCCAACCAGTGAAAACAGAACTACCCGAAAGGAAACATTCACGTATTGTTTCAATTTTGGTGAACATGGGAAAAAGTGTTTTTAAAGGGTTTTGTTTAAAGCGTTTTTGTTCCTTTAAAGGAAGGGATGAAATCCTGGTAACAGGGACTCTCAAAAGTGACTGAAACCAAAACTTTTAACCTGAGGAAGTTCTCACCAGTTTCAAGCAGGATTACTTCTCTGTCTAGCCTGTCCTGCCACATGAGCCAGCTGAGACCTAAAAGTCTACTTAAGACATTCAAATTTTTAACTGCTGAGAAAGGACAAGTGGCCTTAGCTGCAGCAGCTTTTTAAAGCCAGCGTACTACCACCACAAAACTTTAAGAAAAACTATAACCCAGCCTTCAGCTCAGATTTCCTCATTATAAACCCATCAAAACACCACTCGGCCATCAAGAGCTCATCCGGAATCTGCTGGTCTCAGTCACCCAACGCAGCAGCTCTTGGCATCGGATGCATGGCTCTTTTGTACTCTGCTGCGGTTCGATGTTGTTCTTGGCGTTGACACCTTCCGGAGAAAGTTGGTTTATGCACTGCTTATCACCATCCCATGCAGTGCCAATAACAGCCTCCAGCTGCTCAGTAATTTCTTGATGATAGATCCAGGAAAAAAAAAAGCACACCAAACATACCACGATCTCTGCCCTTGCAGAAATCATTTGCCAAACAAATCCAATGTTTGCATTTTCTGTTTCACCGAGCAGTGATGGTATCCCGTATAGGCTCTACATAGTAGAGGAAAGGGCACTCTGCCATCGCAGCTCCAACCCTCACCTTCACTTACACCCACCTCCTTCCCTGGAAAAATGCAGAATGTCCTCTGTGTCCATGCAGATGTTATCTATCAGAGCAGTATGGGGAGGATATTGCCCTTAAACATACAAAGCACAATTTCTGACCTGGGAAAATTACAGGTTAAAGTGAACAAACAAAAATGACAGAGAAGAGTGAGTAGGATCTGGCTGATAATTTAGAACGAAAGCCAGAAGTCTCCTCTGCAGATAAAACAAATTAAATCTGGTCTGCTCCAGTAAACTGAGCAGATATGACCTGGACGCACACAGGGGATAAATAAGTTAAATGAGGAAGCACTATTTTCAGAGTCAGTTGTTGGATGACGGCCAGACTTTGATGAATTGCAGCCTCAGAAAGACATTTTTTTCCTTTTACAAAACAGACTGGTCTTGTGCGAGTGCTGCCGAGACAGTAAACATTCTCCTGTGCCTGTACAGCATCCAGCACCGCTGCTGTAAACTGTTTTACCCCATTCTGGACTCAGCTTTGGGATCACAGGTCTCAGACCTGTCTGACTTTTCAAGTTCTGATCAGGGACTGTGAAGGAACATCCCTAGCATACCTCAGAAGCTCACTGCCAACAGGAACCCAAGCTCCATTCCCTGGGAGGAAAGAAAGCAGAATGGATAGAGTTTGGGAACTGGTCTTTGCCTTAGAAGCAACACCAGAAAAAACTAGGACCTAATCAGGGCTGGCTGCCTTCGGCTTCTAGATTACCAGGTAACCCTGGAGATGAGCTTTCTGATCTTCAAGGTCTGGTTGTTGCTGCAGAGCTTGGCAGATTACTGATTAATTAGTGGAAAAAATAAGCAAGTTGCAACTCTAATATACAACTTAATGCCTCTTATTTATAGAAGCTGAAGGAATTTTTAGCCACCCTTGCTGCTGCAGGCGGGTCCACTTCCATCACGCAGCATTCCTTCAGCTTGCCAACCAAAACACGATATTTAAGTCACCATCACCAAAAGGGAGATTTCCTGAAGTCAGTTCAGACTCCCGTCCCACATCTCTCCTCTGGCTAGTCAGAAATCCACACTGACCTGATCTCACTCAGCACCAGCTCCTCTTTCTCTCCTCCCCACACACACTTTACCCAACAGCTCAAATACGAAGGCAGCCTACAGACCAGGGACCAGCCTGCGTGGTACCTTTGAGCCTGAACACCGAAGGGAGTTTTGTTTCACCAACCTTTGCACTTGGGCCTGTTTGCTCCCGGCAGAGCGGTGGCTGTCTGGCACCGGAGGTTTTTCTGCTGCAGAGGGTTGTTTCAGAGCAGACAGGGACAACCCAGGAGCCTGGCTTTCCTCATTGCTCCTCACCTGAATGCGCATCACCATCTTTAGATCCTGCAGAGAAGACACATGCATATGCTCGGGGTGTACACAAGCTCCTAATCGTGTCAGATGTTTGCAGATCTCCCTTGCGTTTGGGCAGGCTTACGGGGCAGAAAAATCTTTGTCAGAGAACAAGAGATTCAGAAGTGCTCCAGAACAAATCTGTCCAGCCAGCCTGCAGGAAGAGGTGGTTCTTCCAGACAGCCAAGAAGAAATAATTTGCATCCTATGTGACCCAAGCTTGCCTTGGGTAGGTGAATCTCCAAAAAAAATGAGGAACAACACAGCCAGCTCTAAAAAAAACCCCACACATGTTACCATTATAATAGTTACTGTAATTATAGTCTAACCACACTGCAATTGTCTTTTTTTTTGAGGTTTGCTTTCTATAAGCTCACTCTCAATCACCTCAGGAGGCAAGGGGGCTGCTTTTACAATTTACTCTTTGCAGATTTGAGCAGGACCCAGAACCAGAATCCTTGCCTGTTCATCTGAGCCCAGCCACTAAACCACAAACTGAGAGCACACAGGAGCCCGAGACCCGGGGCCAGGGCAGTTTCCCCATCAGGGAAGTGGAATGCACACATGCATGTCATGACAAATATCATCATTTGGAGCTTCAAAAGCACAGGCTGCACCAGACAAGTGCAGAACTTACCGGGTTCCCGTTGGGCAGACTGTTCATGGTGCGGGTGAACCGGACCACGTGCCCATCCCCGTGTCGTGCTGGCCAGGCGGGCACAGCACCTGGCAGCGAGTTGACATCTTGAGGTGGGGCTGGATGGGTGAAGAGCACGTGAGCCTGCGGCCTTGGGCCATCATTACCATACGAGTGCTGGCCCTGCAGCAGAGCCCCATCCGCTGGCTTCTGAACCCTGGAGACCTGGGACGCTAGCGGGTTCCCAGCAGGGTGATTCTCCTGGCTGACTGGGAAAGCCTGCGAGGAAGAAAGGACAAAAGCAAAGCTAAAGGAACAAGCTCAGCTCCCTCCAATTCAAACCCCAGGCCAAAAACCCACAGAACTCTCCTCCCTGTGTTTCCTGGGAGTATCATAGAATCCCGGAATGGTTTAGGTGGGAAGGGACCTTAAAGCCCATCCAGTGCCACCCCCTGCCATGGGCAGCGACACCTCCCACTAGCCCAGGTTGCCCAAAGCCTCATCCAGCCTGGCCTTGGACCCCTCCAGGGATGGGGCATCCACAGCTGCTCTGGGCACCCTGGGCCCCTGCCTCACCTTCTGCCTTGGGAGCTGCAGCTGGCTGTTGGCCGGCACCACAGGCTGCTCCTTCGGCACCTGGACCTGCTGCTGCCCTCTCCCTGCTCCTCCTCCTTTGAAGCTTGGCATCTTCTGGAGAGCTTCCTTCAGCTGCCTGAACTCTTCCATCTGGGCCTGGGAGGATGAGAAGGGTACAGAGACCGCACACAACAACAGGGTTAAACAGCTCCTTGCTGAGAATAGCCACTCTTATGGCCAGTTGTTCAGCACAGGCACACCAAAAACAGTTTTACATATATATGAAAGGCTGGAGATAATCCACAACTATTAATGACAAGCCCAAGCTAGTCTTTAGCTTTCCCTCAAGATTTCATGGATATTCCATATTCCCCCTTTGCCAGTCTTGCACCTTATTTCATACTTTTACTCTTGAAGTGCTGACCCAGTTCTTTGACCAATGCTATTTAGTGTGTGAGCCATGGACACAACTCCTGCCTTTGCACAAGAATCATATCCTGGGTCTTGTCCAGTCTGGCTTCCTCACCTCCTGTGCCTCACACACATTTCTCTCTCTACTGCAGCTTACTTCTTCCATCTCCAACCCTGAAAATTTGGGCTTGAAAAAGCTACTTGGGAAAAGCTCCCCATTCTTATCCCAGTTATTTATGGGAAAGTGAGGGCAGAGAGCTTTTCATATGCTTGCCAGGGTACCTGGAAATAGAACAAATTAGGGACAGGGCAGAGGAGGAAAGCCTCCAAGCAGCACAGAAAGTTTAGCTGGAAATTAATTCCTAGGCAGGCTCTGTTGATTTCAGTTCTTCCCCCTGAAATTTGACCTTAAAATAAACATTTTAAAAAAACCAAACAAAACCCAACAAAACAACTCTGCAAAGCTAACAGAAAAGGCATGAGGAAAGGAAAAGGAAGCCAAGAACAGTTCATGGGATACAGTCCTAGCCAGTGCGAGACCAGTCAGAACAAGCCAGATGGAAGCAACGCTTGTACCCACCGACAGCCTGTTAAGGTGGTTGCGAAACCTGTTAGAGTCCTTGGAAAAGGAACATGATGTCTAGAATGCAAATTACTCCTCTAAACTGTCACCTGCCAGAAGGCTTCCTTCAGGATCAACACCAGGACACCCAGCGCATTGACACTGCAGGGGAGAACCGCAGTGCTGGTAAGAAGCTGGGAGCCTTTGTGGGGGTCTGCTCTAACACACAGCACCGCGCTCCACTGAAGCCAAACGCAATTTATTCACCTTTGTGTTATGAAACACCCATTAGACACTATTAAGGACAGATCAGAAAACTGAACAGAACACTAAGTCTTAACACTAAGCTCATTGTCAAAAAGATCCAAAGTATTTTCTGAAATCATTGATACAACCACTGCCAGTTCCGTAAGAGCCAGAAACAGCAGACAGGCAGGAGGCTGGAGCACAGCTTTGGTTACGCGACTGTCTGGGACATTCAGAGCAGGGAGCCGAGACCCCTCTCCCGCACCCAGGGCAAATCCTTTTACTCTTGCTCACTCTTGATTTTGGCAAGAAATGACTGAGCTGTTTCTTGCAAACTGCTTTTCCCCTTGGTCACAACACTGAAGGGGCCAAAAGTTAAGACAGACTGGCAGCACGAATGCTGGCTCCATGTTTTCAGACTGCAAGCGCTTGCCTCGAGAGAGCTGTCAAAGGAGCTGCCGGCAAGTCAGTGCCCTGGGCTCCCTGCCTGGGGCAACCAGCTGTCTGTGAAGTTCTCAGTACCCTAGAACCACGTAGTCCTGGCTATTTTGCCAGGCAGATGAGGCCAGAACTGAAGAGCAATCTTGTAGAAGTCAAAACCCACTGCCCCTCACACCTCTGGTTCAAGCTCAGCATCCAGTTCGGGGAAAGAATCAGTTTCAACAGCATCTAACCACAACCGGCTCCTTGCTTCTGGGCTTATCCTATAATCCAAGGGAGTGCTTAACAGAAGGCTGCTAATTAACAACAGAAAAAGCTAATGCAGACTGCGACGTGACTTTTAAAGTGTATTTACAAAGCTGCTCGTGTCTTGGCTCAGTACAAGAGCCCCAGACAGACACCACAGAGCCATTAAGTCCCACATGGCCACGAACAGCCCTGTGTTGGTTACCTGGGCGTTAAGGAGCTGAGAGTGAACATCCTGGTGAGCCTTGCGAAGGAGCTTGCTCTCTTCTCTGAGTTTAAAGACTGTATCTGCAAGAGAAGAAGAAATTTGCTTAAGAGAGCTATTTGGGAGCAGCAAGCAGCGTCCACTGCCTCTACCTGCGGTAACCAGAAGGTTGAGAAACACCCACAAGAGTCTGTGGGGGCTCTGAACCCACAGCAGACCTGGTAAGAAGGTTCCCTCCTGCTGCACAGAGAAGCTGCCTCTTGAAAGATTGGTACAAACCCACAACCCACTTACAGAAACAATCACAGGACAGCTGGGTCCTCAGGCACATTTATTCCTTTGCTGTTAAGTAGCAAGCCTGTGCCTTGCAGCCCCCGGGCTGGGCTCCTTTCAAGCTCTTTACACACTCCCGAGTGCTTCGGTGACAAGACACACAATGCACTTACATTTTACTGCCTTGAATACAATTGTGTATCCTCCAGTAAAAAGAAAGACTCTGTCAAAAAAAGTCAGCCTTATTTTGGAGCCTGGAGCTCTCTTAAAATATCACCAGAACTGCACGCACTGGGATTCTCTGCAAATGCAGTTGCATTTTCCGGGACAAGGATGGGAATTTTTCCTCTAACAGGATGGTCACTCTGCTGTAGGCTGAATTGCATGCAAGATTTCAGCTCAAGATTATAGATATTGCAGTGATATATTTATTTTTAACACTCATCTCTGGGACAGGACAATTGGCCACGGAGGCTGGGTGCCATGTTCTTGCCTTGCGGTGGAGGTTAACATCAAACTGAGAAAGGAAGGCTGTGTCCTTCCTGCAGCCAGAAGGATGGAACTGACCTATGGGACCACAGCTAGAGCAGCTTTAACCGAGTTACCTTCATGCCGTTGTGTGTCCTTCCTCTACCACCAGCATGGCAGGAGTGTGGAATCCTGGTCCCAGTGACCCCAGCAGGATTTTTATCACTGGTGTCAATGGGAAAAAAATTTCAGCTTAACTACCGGGTCCTTATCTCTAACAGAAGCTCCATGATCAAAACTATCACTCTGCCTTCAGAGCAGACGGTGCCAGTGTGCGATGAGAGCACAGAATGAGCGTGGGGGAGCGCAGCAGAGGACAGGCTGCGCTGGGGGTGTGAAACGCAGCACAGAGGCTGCCGTTCCTATACGGCAGAGGAGAAAATTGTTCACAATGCAGCAGGAGAGGGCCTGGGGTAGGGGGAGAAAGCAAACGGGATTAAACAGGCCCCATGACACAACCAGGACCACCAAGAGGAGCTCCCAAACCCAGCAAAACCTCTGAAAGCAACCCCTGATACTGCCCAGTGAGCTTCTGCTTTCCCTCAGCATCCCTGGGGTGAGGGTCTCAGTTTTGCAATTGAATCCAGCAAAAAATTCCCCAGTTCCATTTTATGAGCCCTGAGCAATGCCCACTGCTTGGACCCCTCTTCTGTTCTGTTCCACTCGCTGCCAGAGGCACGTCTTCCAATGCGTCTCCGAGGGCACATTGGATGCAGAAGGCACTGGTGGAACGTCAGGAAGGAAAGCGAGGCATTAGCAATGCTGCTGGCTGCCTTGGCCACCTCTCATGAGACCATCTTGCTCTTTTGCACGGCATGGTTACCGAGATTTAAGGGAAGATTTACTGGCCAGCTTTGAGCTGAAAGCACAGCGGAGATGGTACCAAGCAAAGAGCAGCCTGGGAAGATGGACAGAGAATATTAATGTCTCAGCCTTAAGCCAACCTTCCCAACTAGCTTCCCTCTCCAAATTGTTTTTCTGATCATTATTCTCCTTCCTTTGTCAGAATTCGTTTTCTGACTTCATTGGGGGCTGCATATTTCAAGAAGAGAGACAATAAAATATTTAGGTTTGTGCTTGTGCTCAATTTCCCCCCTTCCAACCCATCAGATACTGGGGCTTTGTTGATCAGAGAAGGAAAACAAACAAAACCTCAGCAGATTTCACCCTCCCAGACCTAATCTAAGTAAGAACAGATGTGAACCTTAAAAACCCCACAATCTGGTTAAACAGCAGACTAAACAGACACTGCTCCTTGGGAATTAAAGGGATCAGCATTCTCTGTAACACCTGCACTATTAAATGCATTTTATAGACCTACACCATTAATTACAAAAAGCATGTTTCATTTGCTCCCAAGCTCAAATGTTAGAATTTTCAGGGTTCTGGTAGCTCCCCTTGCACAGGGAAGCTGCTTGACAGCCTGCTCTGCATCTCCCACCTCCCCTCAACCCAACCTGGGGACAATGTGGCCGGTTTTAACACTGCCCTTGGTCCTGTACCCCCACCCCGAGGTGGGACAATGGGCTGAGGTGCTGCACGCCCACGGTCATACAGAAGATTTCCTACAGTATCCACAGACCTTCGGGGGTCTGTAGAAGCAACACTGTCCTCTCCTGAGCTCAGCTCTTGCCTTTTCTCCACCTGCTGTTTTTCCAGCTCTCCATCGCACTCACCCTGCAGGTTTGCGACTTCGCTGTCCTTCTCCTGCTGCAGCTGGGCGTATTTCTGGCTGTGGGTCTCCAGTGTCTTCCGATGTTCCAGTTTCAAGCTGTTGTGCTGCAGCTGCAGGTCAAGCAGCTGCTTCTTGACATCTTCATGCTGGTTCTGAATATGAAAAGAAGGGACAAAGAGTCAGTACAAGGATAAGAAGAGTAATTTAGTGATTTCCAAGGGCCACTCAAGCACCGCTGTTTAATAAGTCATTTGTGGAAGCAGAAGAGATGTTTGTTCCTTCAGGAAGGCAGCCAGAAATCCCAGGTACAACAAAATATTGTGTTCAGCACTTCGAGGGATGTGAAATGCCAATTAAACTCTGCTTTGTGAGGCAGTTGGGGAGGTCTCCTTGGAAGCTGCTAAACTGGAAGCAGAATGTGGTGGCAAGTCCAATCCTGCCTGAAAAAGGGACAGAGACTGTGACACCACCAAGAACCGCTTCTGTTTCTTCCCAATGCTCTGGCAGAGCAGGGTGTGCAGGGCAACGCAGGCTGTAACATTTCCCAATACCAAACCAAATACCTGCAGAACCTGCACAAATCCAGGCCCCTTTCCAGAGTCCCAGATGTGCTGAAGGACAACACGACCTGCAAGGACAGATCCCATGGTGCCCGTAGCATCAGTCCATTGCATTACAGGAGAACACAACTCTCACAGGACCACAGACGGCTCCAAGCAGACCAAGAATCCATCGGATCGAAGTGGGTTGAAGAGCTGTTCTCTTCTCCCCTCCCCACTCGCAGAGCCCAGGAACAAAACGTGCTGAGGCATCCTTTTGCTCGGACCCAGTGAACCAGAATTCACCTCCTTTTTTGTTCCCATGGTAACCCAGAGAGTCCTTCCACATGCAGTTTGCCAGCACCAGTTCTGTATGCAGATCGAGCAGCTCACAGGTGAACCCCGGCCCTGCTACACTGCAGCTCCTCCGGACTCGGGCAGCTTTTTCCATCAACCTTCCCATTAAAAAAAAAAATCTTTTAAAATAAAACCCCAAAGCTCTAAATGCTATCAATGATCACATTTATCCCCAGTAAAACAAAGTGTCTGTGGCCCAGGCATTCTCCCCTGAAGCAATTATCTTCCACTGAAAGGAGAGAAATAACAGTGCTCCAAAAATGCAGGGAAAAAGCTATCGGTGTGGAGGGGTCTCGGAGACAGAACAGAGACAAGGATGTCAGCTTAATCAGATCACAAGATCAGGATGGGAAATAAAGAGAATAAAAGATTCCTGCTCTGGCTTTCAAAGCCATTACGCACTTACCGTTCCCATCAGAGCCATGGGCAGAAAGCACCACAGAGAACCAACATCCCTAAAATCATTTTGATACTAGAAGCCACCAACACTAGCAAGTGAGAACTGATTTTAACAAGAAACTCTAAGCACCTCAAGGAGTTTTAAGTCCTCATCAGCTCAGGTCAATTAATTTCCAGCCCATATTCTGTCTGGCAGGTGATGTGCACAATGTCTGTCCCCAGACTGCTCACAGCCAGGAAGAAGGGAGGCAACGTTCATCCTTTGGTAGCAGGAGGAAGCTGAAGACAGAGATAAGAGCCTTGACCGAGGTCACACAAACCCCGCGAGGCCCAGGCCAGCTCCCAGCTGGTTTCTCCGGATGGCTGTAACCGATGGATGCAAACTTCAGGGGGAATGTAAAGACGCTGGTTTCTTGTAGTTGCAGGACAGGAGGTCTGGAACATGCTACGTGTGATTATTTTTCAGAGAAGCAACTCAACTGCAAGCAGAGCATTCCTAACCCAGCCTGGAGGTGTGCTGATGGCCCCGAGGGAGCCAGGGACCTCTCGTGTCCAGATCTGCCCATCTGACTAATGTCACTCCCTTCTCTGTCTCACAAACACGCTGTTTCACTCGGTCAAGCAGAAACTGGAAGACCCAGCACATGAGCGTTATGCAAATCGTGTACCAATGCAGCTGGAGGTGAGGGGGTACAGAGGGACCGTGCTGTCACGGCATTTCACCGGGTCCCTGCACTGCCATACAGGGAAATCGTGTCACTCAGGAAATCAGCTCAGCTTTGAAAAATCAGGAGTCCTTCATCTCAGCTGTAAGAATTCCAGCAAGTTCCTCTCATCCCACCTTCCCTTCGATGTATCTTGGGTACTGCATGTTGTCTGAACAGCAAACCCATATATTTCTGCCAAGACTTCAAAGGCAGCTTTGCAGACAGCATTGTACCAAGTGGAATCGGGAACGGAATGCCAAGCCCCCAAGCAAAGGAAGGGCACACCTCATGGCAAGTTTCCAGGTTCCAGCAGTTTCAGGAAACCCGTCAAAACCCTTTTGTTTAGAGCCACCCGCCTCCTTGCCTGCCTATTCCAGTGAATGCCAGGATGCATCGTGCAGAAAGAGGTTAACAACAAATTTTAATCTCCCCTCAAGAGGCTGAAAGGAATTGTAAGATGAACTCTGGCCCCAGCAGGAACCCAGACACAGGCAACTCCTGCAAGCTGCTGTTTTGGGACAAAGTCAAGCCCCTTTTGCCCGTTGCAGATGTTAATCAGACATCGACGATTCCAACACAGATCAGAATGATGGCCACGGCCAGAACACCAAAGCCAGATATGCTGATGTGGCTTTGTGGAAGTCTTCGGTCATATCTGGGACCTCCAGCTTCACAGAGTTGGATGCTTCTGTTCAGCATTACGTGTCTGCTTCCCAGGGAATGACACTGCTGGCAGCAATCTTCCTCCCGAGGAGGCTGGTACCAGTGGGGAGCATTTTTCACCCGTGCTCCAGTGACAGAAGTGTTACTCACAGCTTCAGAAGTAGCTAGAAGTGGAGCTGAATATTGCTTTTTCGAGGGCGGGGGAAGCAAAAATTCACCATGCTGCAGTCCCGAGGGCTGGCCTGTCTTTCAGCAGCTGTAAATGTAGTTTAAAAAATAGATATTTCCCCCCCCCCCCAATAAAAGGAAGCAAGAGAAAGGGAGCCAGGATGAAATGCTCTCAGTCCCCTTGAGACAAGCAAGCCAGCGCGTTCTGCTCAGACTGCAGTTGCTATGAGGAGGAACGTTACTATTGCAGAGTGTTCCCAGAATCCGCAGTGCTGGATAATACCCAAGAGACAGAACTGTACTTCCCTTTTCCCCAAGTTTGAAGCCAAAAGCCAGGCAGCTGGAGGTCCGGCTCAGCTCAGGAAATACAACCCAGCGGTGCAAAGGCTTGCTGGAACCCAGCCCTCTTTCTCCATCCCAGAATTAAATCACCATTTCGCTGCCAATGCCCTAACTCAAAACATTTAAAAACCACCCTCGCCAGCCACAGCTGCATTGCTTGAACTAAAGCAAACTTGAACATCACGATACACTCCAGGCACAGCACGGGATAAGCTGTCCCCTCTGAGCCACTCACACAGGCTGGAATACACTGTACCAGCCCAAAGGACAAGCTGCAATGAATAGATGGATTTTCACGTGAAGAGACCCAGAAAAGAACAGGCAGAACAACAGAACTCCTGCGCAATAAACTGCACAAAGCCTGCCACTGAAGTGAGGAATAGGTGCAGGCTGCAACCTGATAAAGCCCAAGAGGATAAATAGGAAACTCCCCTGAACTGGAATACTCAAGGAGGAATGCAGATCAACCCCACTGCGAGGTCTCCTCCCTCGGGGCTGGCTCCGGCTGCAGGAAACCCTCAGTCTGTCCCAGGCATTGCTGGTCAGCAAAAGCACCGACCCTCCTTCCCTCTCCAACACAGCGGTCTGGGCACGTGAACCCAGGCTCCTCCTTACCTTCAGGATCTTGTGCTGGGAACTGAGCGCCCCGTATCTGTTCATAGAGTCTTGCTGGAAAGAAAAAGATTCAAGAATGCCATTAGAGCTCAGAAAAACCCAAGGCTGAAAGGAACACACAACGTGTCCACCAGTTCAACAGCTCTGCTCACGCCTCGCTACGGGCCGACTGCGGCAGTGGCACTAGAAAGATCTCTGCCAGTATTACACACACGGAGGAATGAACCATACCCACCTTCTCCTTGTTGAGAGCTTCCTGAGCTTCTAACTTGTACACTAAAAAATCTAGAAGTGGAAGGAGAAAAGACAATTTAATGAGTTGGAATTGAAAAAGGATCTGGTTTGTATTTTGGGGGGAAGGAGGAATAGAATAGTCCAGATCAAACTGGAAAAGCAGTGCTCTCATCCCCGTTCACCAGCGAGAGCCTGAGGTGCCAAAGCCACCTCGGGTCTGTTTCAAAGCCAGAAGACAGCGAGCTGGGCTGTGCTCCTGCATTTCTGCTCTGAGCACCACAACCTTCCCACCTCATCCCCCCGAGATCCTGCGTTACACATTTCTTGAAATGTCTGTTTTAACAGAGTTTAATGAATGCCAGGCCTGCACTGGGAAATTAAAATTTATTTTCTAGGCGCACACATGATTTAATGCAAGGACACGGGGCTTGAGAAAGCAGCTGGTAAAATACCATCGCTGATTCATCAGGGCAGCAGAGATACTGGGAGTCAGCTCTCAGGAAGGGATTATCACAGAAGCGAGTCTCAGGAGGGCAGAAAACACATCAGCCTGCACCTCCTCACGGTGACAGTGGCAAGGGCCATGGTTTTCAAACTGGGTGCTCTTGTAGCCCCTCCCCAGGTATTTCACTGGGGAGGTGTTAGCATTGCTCACTGACTTTAAGCTGCTTTAAGCTCCACTTTTCTTAGTTATTGTTTCACTCCCATAGAAACAGCACAGTGACCCCAGCCCAGGGACCCCCAGCTGGATGCCACAGACACCAACCAGCCCAGTCATGGTGACTGCTGGAGACACAGGGTCAGGACACTGGGGCTGGGCCGGTCCCACTGCACAGCTGGTGGGTTGCTGGCCACTCATGAGACTCACCTTCCTTTGTCTTCTTGTGCTCCCCTCGTTCCTTCTGCAAGGACCGTTCTAGCCGGGATCTGTGCTCGTACACAACTGGGGAAGGAGGAAGAGGCAGAGCATGAGATAAACCCTGACAATTCTTCCCGTACATTCTGTTCCCCGAGCAGATCTCTCAGAGGCCATGGAACCAGGGGCACACAGACCCCAAACCCTGGTTTGGATGACCTGTGTCACTCTTGGTTCCTAGGCTTAAGCACACAGTAGCTGATGTGTAAAATCCAGACCGAACAAATCAACGGTCCTGAAATCCACACAGATACCTGATGTCCTGAGCCACGAAAGGGTCAGGTCCAGCCACAAGCTGTTTGCACTTTGTCAGCTGTGAGCAGATAAGGTCTGGAGCAGGGTGGGGACAGCTGGACCAGAGACAATGGAGATCCCCGGTATCACACACTGTCTGTCATCCTGCCAGTGTTTGCACCCAGGCTTAGCTTTGGAGTCTAAGCTGTGAAGCCCAGGAGATGGATTTAGTGGCCAGTGGCTAAACTGTATATTTGGGGGCCAAGTCCCCTACCAGGCTCAAGACAACCAGAGCCTTCCCGGTGATCCGTTCTGTAAAGGCATCAGCAGCATGCAGGAGAGACATCTTCTCCCCTTCCACAACCGAACAATTAATTGTCCCTCGGGCCAGGAAGGAGAAGCGAGCCAAGCAGCTCCCTCTCCCGTTACACACAAGAGAGCTTCTGTACTCTGCACCGGAGCAGAGAAGGGAGAGGGATGAGGATGCACAGCAGCCACATGACAAATCCAAGTGCCAGAGAAGCTTCCCAACAGATCGTGATTTTAATCCACTCAGATGTCTGAACACTAACCAAGAGCTTTCCATGAGTCACAGCCCTCAGCTGCCACAGGCTCCTTGTCCCCTCTGCAGGGTGACCGCCACCACGCCAGGATGGGTGGCAATTCAGAGGCGATAAAAGAAACTTCCCTCCAGAGCCAAGATCTTTGGGGGTGAGTCATGCTACAATGCACCTGACACTCTGACACTTTTTTATCAGTAAGATAAGCTGAAGTAACCTCCAGTGACTAGAAAAAAAAAATTGTAATCTCTCCTGCCATTCCTCCAGCTCTCCGGAGCGCAGAGGTGGGTTCAGCTTTACACAAAGCAGCAACTAAGGGCTGCATAAAGTAGCTTCTCTACTTCTCTTTGTGGTGGAATACAGCAACGACTCAGCAGACCGAAATGGCACCGTGCAGCTTCAGCGGACAGGAAGGCAGGAAGTCTTCAACAAATTGCAGTTACAAGAGAGAATAGAGGGTGGCCAGTGTCTAAATCCAGGCTGGAATTCAGCCAGAACTCAGCACTACAGCACCGTCACCTGCTGCCAAATGAGCTCAAATGCAGAACTGGAGCTGCTGGAACAATGAAACCCCTTGCAGCGCCTTGCTTTTGGGAAAGAACAGGTCAGGTCTTCCCCAGACTCCTCATTTTAAAAGATGACAGAAAATAGAGTGATTGTGTGAAGGGGTTGCCTTATACACCCCAGAGTACTAAGATAAACATCTGCCAGGGAAAGTTTAAGAGAACCATAAAGGCAGAGTGAGTCCAGTCTTGCCACCAGTCCCAGGTTTTACTCTCCTGTTCAACCAGTTTAATTTTACCCCAGCCTGAGAAAGCCATGAGCACACACTAGCTCCCTGCTCTCACAGAGCAAGGCAGCAGATTTGCTGCTCTGGTTCCGCGCGGTGCACGGTTTGTTAGGCCATTTCTATGCCAGTAGCACATAACATAGAGTCATCGCACCGCCGGTGGCTCGCAGCCCCAAGCAACTCCCAGCAGAGACCAGCACTTACTTCCAGACTGCACTGTGCCCCTTCGCCTCTCGTAGCTAACCACCCAGAAAAAGCTTTCTCCTCTGTTGCTCTCCTTGTCAGAGCCATCAAATATTCCTGCCAGCCTCCATCCAGTCACATCACAGCTAATCACCCACAGCACCCATCACTCAGGCTCAAGAATCATCCAGAGCGAAGGACCAGGGAGCAGAAGGAAAGACCCATCACACCTCCCTCTGACCCAGAGGGATGGCCGAGGCACCGAGCTTTATGACTTCCATGAACACAGCTCCTATCTGCCGGTCGCCAGGCTTCTCCCACCAGCCAAATCCAAAAAGCAGCTTTGTCTTTGGTAATGGTGTTGGACAAGTGTCTTCTCAAAATAAAAAGGCGTATCCATGGCAACAACTGTATTTAGGAACAACAGGGGGAGTGACAGAGGGTTAGAAACCCCAGCAACAGGCTACAGCTCTGCCAAATGTATTTGGGTGAAAAAAATATTATGAGCCTGCCTCAGTTGCTTGCTTGAGCCTGCTGTTCCCAAAACTGGGGTTCCCTGAGGCTACTGCTGTCATCTCATTCTGTGAGGAACCAGCCCCTCTGTCCAAGAGGAGCAAGAGATGCCGACACACCAGCCGGGAATGTGGGCTAACTTCTGCCCTGCCGATCTGTGCATCCCAGAAACACAGGATGCAGGTGGGAACTGCCGGGGCCAGGACTGGGCAACACATCAGGAGCTGGAGCTGTTGGAATGCCCCGTGACAGAGCAAAGAGAAATGGAAACAAAACAGAATATGCTAGCAGTGAACCTCTACACACACTAGAGCAATTCACAATATTGACGTTCAAAAGCATGTTTCCCTGAGAAACAAACAAAACACACAGACCACACTTTGCTTTCCCAGTTTACAGATAGAAACACACAGCCCTGAGCACAAGAAGCCCATGTACAGGGTGACATTTGCATCACAGCAACACAGGAAAAGAACCAGAAAAGATTTAGCCCTAGGAGGAGCGTACATTGAGACACAGATCTGCAGAATTCCCCAGCAGTACAGGCTGTAGAAACAAAGTCACTGGATACGTTAACAGAGGTCAAACTGATACCGTGTGTTTAATATAACAACAAACTTCCCTAAAGGACCCCTTCCCCCTCTGTTCCCTTTCCGGACAGATGCTCCCGCAGGCTGGGGAGCGCAGCCACATCTCGGAGCCTCCCCAGCCAGCCTCTGGGTCCTGTTTGCATTTTTACTGCTTGACATTTAGAACGACATGGAACTAATCTTTGTGACCAAAGAGAACTACAGGGAGAAGAAACAGAGTAGACGTGATGCAGCTGAACTCCCCAACCCAGTAAAGCAGCAATTGCGATCCAAGGCTGCGCTAATTCTACACAGCAAAGGGGGGAAAGTAACAGGCGGCAGCATCTTCTTAGAGCTCTTTAAAGCCAAAAGCTGAACCTCACTCCGCAAAGGAACCCCGCTTGCTGCTGGGCTGTGCGGCAAAGCCAGCAGTGTGTGATGTGGGGAGAGAGGGGAGCCCAGGGGGTGCGTGGACACCCCCCACCCACGGGTCACTCACCCTGGAGCTGGGCTGACAGCGCTTCCTGCTGCTGTTTGTATTTCTGCGCCAGGGCTTCGGCGTTCCGCACCTTCTGCTGCAGGTGGCTGTAGAGGAACCCCCCCGAGCCCAGGCAGGCCAGGGCCAGCAGGCAGAACCCGGTCTGCAGGAGCCCCTTCTGCCGCCGCGAGCACATCCCGGTGCCCATGGCGGGGCCGGAGAGGAACGGTGCCGCTAAAACATCCGGTTATTTCTCCCCAAAAGCCCTTTTCCTGTACAAATCCGCAGATCCCGCTGCAAGACGCGATCAAAGTCTCGCTTTCGCTCCTTTCCGGCTCCTTAGAGAAGCAGAAAAAGCTCCAGAAGCGTTTTATTCCTCATGGCCCCTCGGAGCGCAGCGCCGGTGCCCGGGGGGAGCAGCTGCGGGACCAGCGGGAGCATCCTCCGGGGGGGGAACGGCTCCGGGAACCGGCCCGGGGGCAGCGGGCGAGGGGAGCCGGCGGAAGGCAGCGAGGAGGAGGAGGAGGAGGAGGAGGAGGAGGAGGAGGAGGAAAACTTTTCCTTCCCATGTGCTGCAGTGGAAGGAGGGAGGGGGGATAGGAGGGGGGGGCACCGCCGCGTTTGGCTCTTCCCACCTCCCGCTCTTGAAGCGCCGACAGGAAAAAATAACCCGTCGGGACCAGGAGCCCCCCTGCCCCCCTTCCCCGCGGTACCCCCCCTCCCGGGGAAGCGGCGGGGCCGGGAGCGCGGCCAGGAAACCAGCGGCGGCGGCATCCGGGCGGGTGCAGCGGCGGGGCCGCCCTTAGCGGGGGCGGGCAGGGCTGGAGGGGACCGGGGGGGACCGCAGCCCCGCCCGAGGTGCCCTGGAGGTGGGGGAGCCCCGGGGGAAAGCTGCTGCCGGCTCCAGGAGGTGCGGGGAAGACCCTCGCCTCGGCATTACCTTCCTCCTCTTCCCCCCGCGCTGGAGCTGGAGGCAATGAGCATCCCCAGACCCCCCCCTCCCCAGCAGATTGGAACCCCCCAACCCCTCCCTGGGGGTCTTTTCCCCTCCCTTTACAACCTCTGCTGTTGGCACCTGTTGCTAGCAGGGGACAGATGAGGGACACACGTGTTAATTAACAAGGACATCTTCAAATGATTTATTTAAATGCTGAAGGTTTTTAAAAGCAGTGGTTTCTTCACTTTATGAGTTGATAAAGGCATGAGGACAGCCCAAAAAGAAGAGTTTAAGAGGAGTTGGGCTTTTCCAAGGTGTTCCAGCAGCTGTTTCCCCTCCTAATATCCACGCTTCGTGCAGGCTGTTCTCTTCTGGAGGAGCCCAGCTTGTTTTATCCAGGTGTATGATGTCCCTTTTTATCCAGGTATGTGATGCCCAGGAGTGTTTTTAGCGGACCACAGACGGAACAGGAGCGAACAGCCCTACTTCATGGGACAGACAAAGCTTTCTGGAGCCTTGCCTGTGTCCTGAGCTTAGACCTGCTCTTTAGACCCCCACGTTTAGAATGAATCTGCACCAACAGCCCCACTGTCAGACTGGCTCAGCTCTTCTCTGAGCTCACAAGGATATATCCACCGGAATTCTGCCAAGTTCCATATTTCAAGCATGTGGGAAATAAGCAACAATCACAACAGTTAGTTCTTTAGCAGCAATTCCCCTCCAAGAACCACGCAGGAGTTTACAAATGTTAATCAAACGAGTTTACATTGCTGCTGGGAAATGGCTGAATGGCATTCCTGTCTCCCTGACCTGCAGATGGGAAAACTGAGGCACGGCATTCCTGTAAGGTTATGATTTATCCCAAGTAACTGATTTCTTTTTTTATGGTGGCTTTTTTTTTTCCAAGCATTTGGTATTCTGTTTGAGGTGTCTGCCAGAACAAGGACGAGATTCAGCCTCCTGGAAACCGGGTGATGTAGCTGATGGTCCTGGCTCTGAGCACAGCTTCCAGAAAACGTTATATACTGCCCTTAATGAATTCACGGATTATTCCAGACCTACTGCTTAGCTTTCTGCAAACCAGAATAGCACCAATGTGATGCTTCATGCAGCCTGCGTCTGCCGTGGATCATCTGCATGTAGGACCAGGGATAATCTTGGTGCTGACTCACATCTCCTCAGTTCAGGAGACACTCCACCGCCGCTGCACAGACAGCGGGCACCAGGCAGCCCTCCTGCCCCATTATTTCTTTGCATAAACGTCCTGGGGGGGTTGTTGGATGCTCCAGCACCTCTCCAGGCTGTTTGTCAGGAGCTGGGATGTCTTTTGTCTGCATCTTGAGGGCTAAGGAGGCAGCCTGTGGGATGGGGGATTGGAGTCTCAGTTTTGCCTCTATTCAGCACATTCTTTTTTTTTTTTTCTCCCCCCTCCTGCTCTCATTAATTACTTCCTCATGTGCTGGTTCCTGCCTGAGAAATGCTGTGAATTTCTGAGGTTTTGACAGAAAGGACTCTTGAAAAGGTTAAAATCCTGAATTAGGGAATGTCTATCTGGGAAAGATTTGGTTGATGAACTTTTTCATGATCTGGCACTTTACTCTTCTACCCCTGTAAGAAACTTGGTTAAAGGTTTGGCTCCATATTTCTGCACCAGATGTAGGGCCAGATAAATAGTGTAGCCCCAGCAAAGAGCCAAAGGGTTTG
Organism: Syrrhaptes paradoxus; assembly: GCA_013400615.1. Classification (NCBI taxonomy): domain Eukaryota; kingdom Metazoa; phylum Chordata; class Aves; order Pterocliformes; family Pteroclidae; genus Syrrhaptes; species Syrrhaptes paradoxus. Next base: position 92,042 of record VZTO01020688.1, read on the forward strand.
CTTCTTGCTCTTGCTCTGCCGGTATTGATGTTACGTGGTCTGCTAGTGAAATCCCCGTAAACTGAGAGCTGATCCCACATTCCCGGCAGTCAGTGATAAAATCCTGCACTTCAGTCCTGTTCTTCCACATACAAGAAAAATATAAGAGCCCATGGCTTTAGCTACTCTTAAAAGATGCTTTCCAGTTTTCAGGAAAAGTTAAACAACTGCAGAACCCCAAAGAGATCAGGGTATCTCGCAATAACCAGCCAAAGTCAGAGCAAGCTTGTTCACAATGATGGAAAACAACAGCGATGGATTTCCTTATTCTAGGGAACATTCCCCCAGAACTGAAGTCTCTGGCGCAAACCCCTGTCTGCAGAGAGTTCATTTTTATTGCTCCCAATTTGTATTTCATATTTTAGTCTGGCTGGGGTAGCTCAGAGGTTCTCTCTGGCAAAGATCTCTGTGCACCAGATGAAAAAGGGACATCTCGCTGATTTTGCCATGCCTGGTTCCGATATTAGCTGCTATTCACCTTTGCACTTTTTTCTTTTAACCACGCATTTCTTATGAAAAGGGGTTGTAATGTCACAGCAGCCAGCTCAGAAGGTGCTTCCTTGAGCACATTACAACAAATTACAGCATCCCTAGAGGATGTTGTCATCTCTAAAGGTCTCCTGCCACTAGGCATGAGCCTCTCCAGGAAGATAGGGAGGAGAGAAGCACCTTAAGCTAAAAAAATTGCCCATAGGTGACATTTCTCTTCAAATCCAACTCCCGATGCTTTGTGCCTCGGGGATTATCTCATCATCTCCTTTTGCTTCCTCTAATCCAAAGGGTGATCACATCTGATGATAGCTTTAAAATAATAATCTGTGCAAAACAAGCAGTTCCCGTGGGAAAGCTCAGGCTGTTTGTACTTTTAAAGAAAATGCCACTTTTTTCCCCTGCGGAGCAAGCCGTGAGTATTAACCATCTGCACAAATATTGCAGCCCTGGAAAGCTCCATCCTTTTAATCAGAGCTTTGGATTCCATAGCAGGCATTTAATCGGCTGTGGGAGCGTTTTCAGCCAGGTTATGTAAATGCTGTCAAGAAACCAAATGTCTGCAAAAGACGCGTGTAAGAAATGTGCGAGGAGGAGGCGGAGGGGAGGTGTTACTGGTTAGGGGTTGCAGTTTCACAGCAGCTTTTTAAAAACCTGTGGATCAAACGGGCAACGTCCCACGGCCCACTGAAGCTGGCTGCACAGGACCCTGCAGCCCTCCAGCCTTTACGGGTCTCGCAGGTGCCTTCCAGGGAGCCCTGCTGCAGGAATCTGGCACAGGCTGAGCGGGAGAGGAGNGGCAGGAATCTGGTTTGTAAATGTTGGAGGCACAGGCTGAGCGGGAGAGGAGCTGGAGGCAGGAGTCTGAGAAGGGACGGGCACAAATGTTTAAAAAATAAAGTTTTCTCAAGCGGGCATCTGTGCATGTACGTGCATGAGTTTACAGCGTTGGAACTGCCTCCACGTCCTGCACCTCCCGGAGGTGCCTGCCCCACCCCACACAGAAAGTCCCAATTAATTTCTTGCGGGAAAGTGCCCTAAATGGAACAATTCCCAGGGGCAGCTCTCAGCTCAGTCTCTCCAAGGTTAAGGGCTGGGAAAGCCGAACCATTCCTTCCTTCCTGTAACGAGAAGTGACAGCTTCTAATTAGGACCCATTAGAGGGTGCCCCAGGGGACCGCCGGGACCCTTTTCCAGAATGCATTGTTGAAATTATGTTTTGTCTTAGAGCGGCATGTTGGCTCGGCGCTCTCCCTTATCTTCCCCGAGCCTACGTGTGTGCTTTGAGTCATCTCACGGCTGTGCCATGCCTAAAAAAGAAGCACAGGAGATCTCCAGCAATCCTGATGCTCTCACAGCCCTGTCAGACCTCGGGGACAAGCGCTGAACAAACCGTGGGCATGGCTGTAATACCGAGAACGTGAAGGATCTCATCTACCACCCAAACTGACTATCTGGGAGTCCTCCTATGGTGGTTGTCTTCACCAGCCTCCTTCCATCCGTACATCTCCGGCTGCGTGGAACGGATACGTTTAATAGTAAGAATTCAACAGGGAGAACAACGTGGAGCTATAAAAATGGAAATCAATGCCTGTTCTATATTAACCTGTCAAAAATTCTCTCCGTGGCCAACAATCAAGTTGACACTAAGCTAATTACAGAAAGATCTCTAAATTCAGAAAATTGTTACCTGTCTGTGTTTCCAGCTCTGTGTGTCTGACCAGCCCCGGAGCCTTAGAGAGCTATTGCTCGCTGCCTCCCCGCACACATACCAGAGGCCGTATTTGGAGATAAAATCTGCAGAAGTGCCTGTTGGTCTCACAGATCCTGTGGCTGTGCACACAAACAGCCAATTTGGCATGCAGGCACTCAGCACTTTGCACAAAAATGTGTGTTCCAGCCAGCGCTGCCTGCAAACTCAACCTCAAGGAGCAATTACAGTCACAGAAACTCTGTTTCTTACATAACGCTAAATAACGAGCCCCACAAAAAGTGACTCTCCTGGCCCTGTTTATAGGATTTAGATGAGAAAAAAGCCCCTTTAGGGCAAACTAATTCAAGCCCATCTTCTGCAGATGATGAGGGACTGCTGATGGTTTGTACACCGCCTGTTAGATTTCATTCTACAGCACACCGTCAAATACCCCGAGGAACACAGCACAGGACAGTTATGTGGATATTCAAGCTTTTTATTTCTGAAACACTGCCTGTGGCTCCACTCTTTCCCCGCTTCTCGTTTGTTCGCCTGCTTCTCCGTCACCATCGGCATGTTTTTCCTACCTCCAGCTCAGCACAAAGGTACGCTGATGGATGTCACGCTCCTGGTTCTAATTTGCTCCTCCCAGACTCCACATCTGGCATAGGGACAGAAACGAGTGATACCGGGAAGGGAAGGGAAGGGAAGGGAAGGGAAGGGCAGCCCACCGAACCCCCTTCCCTGGGCACCGCCTGCCCCACAGGGACAGTCAGGAGTGGGGAAGGGACTCTCCTGGGAGGGGAAAGAGGGAAGCAGCATGACAATATCTCAATTTCAGGGTTCAGCATCACAATATGATCGTACCCGCAGCTCCAGGGACAGCTTCTCCTTCCTCAGCAGCCTACAAAACCAACTGGTCCTGCAGCAAAGCTGTAACATCTTTTCTGATGAATCTCCCAGTGTCTGCACGGGCACCAGCATCTCAGGTCCTGGGTTTTCAGCTGCCTGGTGAGCCAGGGTTTGCAAAGATCTCTAAACCTGGACGTGAAAGGGACTCCCAGCCTTTGTTAAGCACTGGAAGGGTGGGGTTGCTTTGTGCGTGTTTACTTTTAAAAATTAACCCAGTTTTAAGAAAGGCTCTGGCAACATTTACAGCAGGAGAGCTATTTAATAAAAAGGTTGTGTTCATACTGCACAGCCAGGGAGGCGTGAGGACCTAATTCCCCCCTGCTGCAGGGAGGTACGATGCCAAACATTCATTTACAGACACAAGTTGACCTCAGGTACACTAGTGAGTTGCTTAAATAATTGCAGCAGCAGAAAAAAGGAGGATTAGTTTCCTCATCTGCACTGTGGCTGGGACCGGATTCATCCCCGGTGTAATCCCACTGATTTCCCTGCAGTCACACGTGGGATCACGTTGGGATTTCAAAGGCTACATTAATGCAGCAGGATGCTGCACTCACAGCCTTTCCCAAGCATTAGCATTCTGATGTGGTAGAAATTCATCCCATAACACAGTGCTGAGAATTTTAAAATAATAAAGCAGCAAAGATGCCTGCTGTCACCATCGCTAGCTAACTATAGCAGCATCGACGGACTTCCCTTGCAGAATTCCATATGCTGTATTCATCCGTCTCAATAAATAAACTGTGTTAAAGAGGGAAGGCTGAGAAGAAGAATTTCTGGTTTTGAAATCCTCTAACCCTAAAGTTAGAAATAGATTAAATAATTGAATGGCAATATTATTTTAAATCTCCTGCTGTTCAGACCAGCTCCTGAAAGGCCAGTGGCTCAAGACATCAGGAACTGGTTCAGTTGTTAGAATCTGAAGGATTCAAACCTCAGGGTTTGCATTAACTTGAAAACATATTTTTTTTCCAGCAAGAAATGTAGATTTAAAAAATCAGGATAGGTTTTTCAGTGCTAAAAATTGTTGGAAAGAAATAAAGAGGAATTCCCCTTGGGTTTCGATTCTATTAGGCTGCAGTTCCATTTGTTTCAGAGGAGAGACCTAGATGTGGAATTGAACTTCCTCAAAGTTAATTCCCAAAGCTGGGTATTGGATGTAGGTCACTTTGTGGCTTGCTTTGAGACTCAGCTGAGCTGGAAATACCGTTCAGTTTTCAGTAAAGAGGGGAAGACACACGTATCCTTCCTGTTCTATCCAGGTCATTGCCCCTGAAGGCGATGCCAGGAGGTGTGATCGTACCCGCAGCTCCAGGGACAGCTGCCATCTCCAGGCTTTGCTTTTAAGAAGAGAATTCTCTGAACCCGTCTTTCCACATCCAGATTCCTGCATTAAGCACGCAAAATAGGCTCTGCAGGATGCAGCTGTTGAGGAAAGTGTCCTGTATGTGACCTGAAGGCACATTTTGGACAACCTGTTTTCCTCCCACCAGCCACTATTTTTTTCCATGTACCGTTCAATCACTTTCAAAGAACATCACTAGATTCCTGCTGCTGCTGTTGCCACCACATAGGCACCAACCTTCGTGGCCCAGGGTTCACGTGCGCTGTGTCATTAACCTGCAAAATGTTAAGGAGAGTTCCTTTGTAAAAAAAGGGCTGAATCTGCACAGCTTGGCTGGCCCTGGCGTGGCCTTCCAGGTCTGACAGAGAAGGTGCCCAGAGCAGAAGCCCACAGAAACAGCCGGTGAATATTTCTGTGTAACAGCGGCATCCAGTGGACAAAGAACAATCCCAGTAAAATATTTGGAAAACCAGGATGGGGTCATGTAGGAGCAGAGGTTTCTCTCCCACATACTTAATACTTACAGTGCTCAAATCCTCCACAGTATGCATTCCCCATGTTCTAGCATGACAGTCCTGGCCAGACCCAGCTCAGACCCAACTCACTCGTTTTCACATCCAGCATTTTCACAATCACCCCAGCGTGTGGTGGCAAACATCACTGTAATGCAACACAGAGGACAAGGGACACCGGGTCCTATTTGGCTTTTATCCAATGGCAATGACGAACTTGGTTTTGGACGGGTCCTTTGTACCCTGTGGGCATAAAAGTCACGGTAACTGCTACTGTGCGGTGACTGTGCCTCAGAATTTCACCCTCTTCAGTCTTCGCAAGCCCTGGACAACTCTGCTGCCCGTTGTCTTTTTTTCTCCTTTTGAGTTTTGGGGCTCTAGATGGTATTGCTGATGGACTGGTGGGAAACAGAATGGCACGTGGTTTTTTTAAAGACCTTGCTGCCATCCTCCCGTTGTGAGTGCAGGGTCTCCTGCTGGGGGGTTCTGTGCTGAGGTCTTATCCTGCAGGCTGCCTGCGCTGGACACAAACACATCGCTCAACATCACTGCTGTGAACGCTGCGTCAGCACACACTGCTTCCGACCCCGCTCCTGCTGTGCCGCTCTGCGTGAGCAAAGACTAGAAAGAAAAAGAAATTCCAACCCGCTGCCTTCAGACGTGCCAGAGGGACAGAACGGGACAAGCACTGAACCAGGCAAGCGAGGTGCCTCTGGGCTCAGCGGGGCGCAGGCGGCGGAGCCTGTCCCACCCCAGGCACAGGGGGTGGACAGTAAGTTGAACTGGTCCCGTCAGCAGAGACGAAACCAACACCTCGGTCTCTGCAGAGGAAGGCGTTACAAAAGGAGTAACACCTCATGCTTTTAGATGAACGCACCCCGAGTTTGGGTGCTGCCAGTGACCCCGTGCACGCAGCATCCCAGCTGTTATCTCCCAAAAAAACCCTCCCTGGTGGAAAACCGGCCGGTGGGCAGCCAGGAGGGGCTGTCAGAGCCCTCCCTCGGAGGGAGCCACACTCAGTTCCCACAATGTCCCTTCCCGAGGACTGAGTCACCCTAAAATCACCCCAAAAGTCGCTCAGACATCCAAACAAGAGCATCTTGCCTCAGCCCCTGCATCCCCCCCCCAGCCATTCCCACGCGTTCCCCGCACAGAGAAACCACGAAACGACCCCAAACATTTATTGTCCCGCACAGCCCACAGCCGCCTCCCCCCTCAGGGACCGGCCGGGCGGCTGCAGGGGGGCGGGAGCCGCTGCCTCAGGGGAGCCCAGCCCCAGCCGGACCCCCCCCAGGCCCCACATTCGGGTCCGGGGCCGGGCCGCGGGGGCCTCCCGGGAGTTGTAGTCGGCGCGGCCCGGCGGGCAGGGCGGGAACTACCTCTCCCATGATGCCCCGGCGGCTGTCAGCGGCCGGGAGCGGCCTGGGCGGGGCGCGGGGGCGGCCCCGGGGGAGCGGGGTCGAGCGGAGCTGCCGCTGCAGCAGCCGCGGGGCGGCCGGTTGGTCGCGGCCTGGCTCCTCGGTGGCTTCCCCGGGGGTAAGAGGGAGCGGGGCCTGGGGGGCGGGAAGGGTCCTCTCAGCGCGGGGTCGCCTCAGCGGGTGCGAGGCCACCTCAGGGCCTGGGCGGGCCCCGGGGGTCTGGAGGGGCTCTGGGGAGGGCCGGGGGGAGCCGGCTCCCGGCGGGGCGGAGGGCCCCGGGGGCGGAGAGGGGAGGACGGGGTGGGGGGTGGCTCCGCCGGGGGGATGCGGCCGGGTTCGGGCCCGTCTGTGCCCCGGCGGGGGCCGGGGTCGTGTCTCAGGGCCGGGGTCGTGAGGCGGGAAGGATGGCGCCCACCTGAGCGGGTTCTGGGGTTTTCTGCCCTCTCCCCAGGCCCCTGCGGCGGGTCTGCTGCTCGGACGGCTGCGCTGAGGATGAGGGAGGGAAGGCAGCGCGCACAGCCCTTGGCTAAGGACTTTCCGGAGGGTTGGCTGGGTTCTGCTCGCTCTCGGCTCTGTCAGGTACGTGCCTGAGTTTCTCCGTTTTTCCTCCGTGGGCTAGGCTGGGAGTAGGTTTGCTCTCTGGGGATGGGTTTCTTTCGGCCACATTTAGCTAGGGTTGAGCCTGGTGGGGTGCGTCTGCTTGCTCCTGCTCCGTTTTTATTTCTTTTCTTCTGGATGGTGAGTGCTGGCTGCCCTGGAGGAGGTAAACGTGCCTCCTGTTTTCCTGTTTTCCTGTTCCGAAACAGGTACTGCAGGTAAGGCCTCGCTCGCCAAGGTGGGAGCTGGGCGCTGAAACCTTGGCAGTGGTTCCTCCGGGCGTTTTGTATCGCTGGGGCATGTGCTGTGTGCTGAACAGAACTTGGAACTGAAGCGCGTGTGTTTCTCCTGTGTTTCTGGGATCTTGTCATCTTCCTGAACTGAGCAAGAGTCATGAAATCAAGGGCCAACCGTAAACCTAGAGAAGGGGGTGCAGCTGCACTGGAAGCACAACGTATGTTTGTTCTGATTTCCCTGCAGACACGCAGCTCCAGAGCCTAATTTCTGACTGTAACAAATTCTAATTTCTACCTCACTTAGAAACAAGTGAGCTCTGGCTCACCTTCCTGGAGGTCACTTGAGCTTGGCTTTACTGCTCAGCCTTCTCTGTTTTTGGCTAAGAGCCTCGTTACATCCTCTGTGCTTCTCTGTTGCTATAGGAGGAGTTTATTTGCCTCAGACGGGATACTGTTCTTATTTCTCTTCTGTTTAGCAGCTCCTAGGTTTCCTAAAACTGCTTCCTATGAAGAACAGTGCAGTTGTTCGTCCTTCTGGGTCCCTCCTCCGTACTTGATTACCTGTTGAGTTTTTCATCCATGGTTTCAGGCTATAGATGAGCGAGTTGTCAAGGGACACAGATACTGTAATAACCCACATTACCCCCGTGGTTATGATTAGGATGATGTTGTATATCCTGTTGATAACAGAAATCAGAAAGAGAAAGCTTCGGTAGCCTTGGCAGAGCTACAGGAGTTCTTGCCCTCTTTTGAGCTTTGCTCTCTGCCCAGAGTTACAGGTGTGTAATTTTGTGTCTGGAGCAGCTAACTTCCATCGGGTGGATAATGGTTCCTGGCTCTGCCGCCAGTTCCGTGTATAACTATGGCTCCCTTTCCCATTTGTAAAGTGTTCTTGTATTCTTTAAAGTACTCAGCTATCCAGCGCTGAAAGATAACATCTGTGCTTCCAAAATGTGCAAACTGGTAAGTGAATTGGTGTTTGTGCTGACCCTCAACCCTTTGTTAAGTACCAGGGAGGAAAGCAACAGCTCTCTACTCAATTCATTCTGCTCCTACGCGCAGCTGATGTCTCTCTAGCCAAAGGCATGTCAGGCTAGATTAGACTTAAACCTTTTGATCTGCTCTCTGAGCACGGAAGGGGCTAGTTCCAGGCTGAAAACTGACAGGAGTGTGATGTTGACCATTCTGGAAGCTTGAGGGGGAATCTGAAAGTTGGCAGGAGGAGCTATCAAGGCTCATCAGAGATTCAGCAGGTTTTATGCTCCAGCTTGCTCTATGCCAGTCTGAAGTGGCTGCTTCTCATTTTGAAAAGTTGGAGAAAGTTGTGTTCCTAACTTGGATGATTTGTTAATTGTCTTGTATCACCACTGCTCAGGGTACCGGCGACTGAAACACCTCTGAACAGCTGTGTCACAGAAACACGGTGCTGCGTTTTCTCCAACCCCATATTCAACCCCACATGTACCAGCAGACTTCAGTGTTAATCCCTCTTGATTTTTTTTTTTAGTTCTTGCAGTATTGTTAGTCTTCTGATTTTGAAGGACTTGTGGGGAGGCTTACTGCCTTTCTGGACAGACAAGATTGGAGGATTATGAGCTTTTAAGTGATTCAGCTCCTATTTTCACAGTAAATACGAGCGATAGCTGGTGTGACAGGGATGCAAACCTGAGCTTTACCCAGGGCTGAAAACCATCAGCTCTGGGCCAGATGGTCTTGCCTCTGAGAAATATAGTAGAGCAATGTCTGAGTAAGAGTGTGGTTGAAATCTGCAGCCGAGACAGATTTCTCATGGTTGGAATATGTTTCAGTGTGGTACTCCATTTCTAGGTGATTGAAAACAGGTCTGGAGGTGATTTTGATGAGGGCACCTAGTCCATGCTTTGCCACAAGGCGTGGTAAACTACACAGAAACCCTTCCTGATAGTTACGTTCGGCTTGTTCTTTAAGTAATGGAGATAAAGTGATGGTGATTCTTGGCAGGAAAGGGGTGAAGAATCACTCGATGCAATGCTTGAGAGTTTGTTTCTGTATGCCACAGGGATCTTCCAGGGAGGGTGTGGGGAAGTTAAAATACCTTTCTCCCGTTTTCTATATGAAATGAAAAAGACCTTAATGCAAACTTAGCAAATAATTGCTTTTTTTTTTTTAAACAACATCACCTGGTGGTTGTAGGTGTTTTTGAGTGGGGAGTGTGTTTGTTTTTACTGTAATGCAATGTAAATTTAGCTCTGAAATCTGCTGTTTAGGAAAAAGTGGGTACTCATCAGCCCTGGCTACTGAGCTTTTCAAGACTGGAGGCAGCAATCTGCAAACTGTCAGGTCCAATTAAAGCAAATGGCTGGAGCTGTTTTCCTCCCTCCTGGAGAGAACGCAGTTCATCAAAAGCCAGAAGGAAATTTCATCGTGCTCATGAGCAATTATCTTGGGGGATGTAATAAGAGACATCCATGAGATGCCCCGTGTGAACTTACCATCACTTGTAATTCTCCAGTGGGCAGATGAGCACTGATCTCGCTGATTTAAACCCTGAAGTTTTTGTGTTCAGTAGAAGCTGGTAGAGGGAACTTGCTCTTTTGTAGGGTTTGTCTGATGTTGGCTTGTAAATCTGAATTTTGAACATCCCTGACCTGGGAAAAGATACTCCGTCTTTCTGCGTGGTGGGGGTTAACCCTGGCAGGCAGCTGAGCACCACACACAGCTGCTTGTTCCCTTCCACCCCACTGGCATGGGAAAGAGAACAGGAAAGGAACCATTGGGAAAGCTGGACTTCATCAGGTGTAACGGTTGGTTGGGAAGGCAAGCACCATTACTCCAAACACCCTCCCTGTTTCTTTCCCGCAGCTTTTATTGCTGGGCATGGTGTCACGTGGGATGTCCCTTTGGTGAGCTGCGGTCCCCCCTCCGGGCTGTGTGCCCTCCTGAATTCTTGTGCCCCCCCAGCCTGTTCACTGGCTGGGCAGTGGGAGAAGCAGAAGATCCTCGATACGGTGTAAACACTGCTCGGCAGCAGCTGAAACATCACTGTCTTGTCAACACTGTTCTGGTCACAAATCCAAACCGGAGCACCAGAGAACCTACTAGGAAGAAAATTAACCCTATCCCAGCCCAAACCAGCCCGCTGTGGCGTACCACAGCTTCTGTTGATGGAAGCCTGTGACAGCTTTGTTTTTGGCTGACTGGTGGTGTTTCCTGAAGGTTGTATTTGCGTTTGTATGGTTCAAAGCAAATATTGACCGACTGTGCAATCCCGTTTGTTTCATGGGTCCAGTCCGTTAGCGAGCACTGAGCTGATTCACTGCAGATACCGTGCTGTGGCTTTGCTCCTGGCAGATTGTGTGCCCGATACTGTCACTTGCTGTTTCACTGACAAAAATCCCTGTGAACACTGAAGCTGTTATGTGCAGGTATGGCAGTACCTAATGAACCCAAAAACGGAAGATGTGTAACCTCTCTGTAACTTTTTCTATCTCTAGGATCTACTCTGAGATTTTGATATTTTTTAGGAAACCAGAATGCTGGGGTCAAGCTTCTCAGAAGGGTTTGCACAGAACTACTGTTACTGAATATTAATAAATTTTCTGGTGCCTCTCCTGGGCCGCGTTCTTTAACGAGGTGAAAGAACTGATCGCAAGCTGGCGTGGTAACCACTGAAAGTATTGCTCCTGCAACTTGGAAGGAGAGGCAATGTTCCCCTCTCACCCTCCCTGCTGGAATGCAGTGGGTGTAAATTGAATGTAAAACTCGGTTTAGGCAGAACAGATCAATGGGCTGGCATTTGTAAAGGACAAGTGTTGATTGCAGAGATAAAACGCTCAGTGGGACTGTCTTTAAGCAGAGTGCCTGGCTGGTTATTTTTAGCGTTTCCTCACTCTGTGTCCTGGTATTTCAGGATGTGTGCCTGCTCTTACACAGTGAGGCTGAAATGACAAGATATTAATCCTTGAGCAAAGGCATATTAATCACCTGCTTTATTCTGTTTATGTAACACAGTTAAATATACTTTGGGAGCAGGTCAGGTATCGGGCATGGGAATGGTTTCACCTCATCCAGGCTTTTTTTTGTTTTTTTGATTGATTGGTTTTAACAGAGGCAGCAGCCCCACTTCTGATTTTTTTTTCTGCTGAGAGCAATTTGTCGGTAAGAATGGCTTCATTTTTCTGCTATTGATATTTAATGCACAGGAACATCATCTGCCCTTCTCTCTGTGCCAGTGATGTGGTTTCACAAAATTTAGATGAAACAGAAATCCTGACAGCACAAGGAAAAGTGAAGCAAAGCGTCATTGAGACCTTGTGGCTTTGCAGTGAAATATTGAAGACAAGGCCCCTGTTAGAAACTGGTGATGAAGGGCACAGCGTTCAGGTGTGTGGGAGCCAGGGAGGGTCCCCGCTGGTTTGGGATGGCAGGAGGCAGCACACCTGGGGCACTGTGGCCAGCTGGCAGCGGTGTGGGCTAACGGCTCCCCGCCCCTGCAGCCGGAGGGGACAAAAGCTGCACGGTGCTCCTTCTGTGGTGGTAAGTCAAAAAAGGATTTTTTTCTGGTGTGTTCTGCTGCTTTTCTGCTCTGCTTTCATTTAATAGTCAATATTTTTGTGGGAATTGTGTGTATCCTTGGGAGAAATTACACTGCAGCCTGGGCGCACATGCATGTGTCTGCTGCTGTGCCGTCTTACTGCTTGCTGAGGAGAAGGCAAAGTGGAAGGTAAGTCAGAATTTGAGCTTATTGGCATGAATACTAGCTTTGGTAATTAGCTCAGCAGCTTTGGGCCTTGGTCAGAGGTATTTGATCCTAGTTGTTGTCTGTTATTAAAGAACACAGAACTGTTTGCTTCTGTTTTGCAGGTAGGGAACAATACTTGGTTGTGTAGATAAGCATCAGCCTGGCATTTAGCTATTCAACTTGTGCTGCTTTCACAAAAACACCACTTGTGTCGGGAAAGGGTGAAAACCCTGTTCCTTATGCCTTATTTCTGTAGGGGGAATGCCCCCAGGAGTAGTGCAGAAGGCAGTGCTGCTGAAACCCAGCTGCGTGTCCCCAGCAGAAGTTCTTAAGCTGGTAGGAGCTGACTTAATGTAGCCATTGCACCTCCCGTGTTTGGATCTGTGTTGATGTTCCTAGTGTGAGGATATACAAAAGCACATCCTGAAACTTTGTAGTAGTGGTAGTTGATCAATGTAAATGTTTACTTGCTTGATAGGATTTTTTTTTAGTGGCACTGTGTCCCTGAAGTTCCCTTGGAAGCAGGCAGTTAAAATGTGGGGTGTGCGTACGGTGAGGGCTTAAAATAAAATACTTGGTGTGACTGGGAACCACTTTGCCAGATTAATAACACAGAATGGTTGAAGACACTGCTTCTGCCTGAGTCAGGTGCCTCTGTGCTGCCTGGTTTAGTTGGGAACAGATCCTTCTGACCCTGATTTGACCAGCAGACCTTCGCTTTTGTGTGGAATCCCACTGCAATGAACACCGAGGCCAGCAGGACCCCCGCCACCGTGCTTTGGTGGCTTGTTGTTGAACTGTCTCCTGGAGGAGGAACATCATCGTTCTGCCTGCTTGTGCTGCAGTGGAGTTGTTGGGATTTCTGCTGGTGCAGCAGTGTTGGTGGTGTGCCCTACTCCAGGCTCTCTGTGCTAGATGTTTGTAAACATTTTATGAGGTTTGCCCGCTCTGCCTTGGGGTCAAGGAAGGATAAAGCAATTGACATTTGTCTTGGCAGAGCTCATTGGCTTGCAGTTATTTTGCTGATGTCAAGTGAATAGCATCTTCATGCACAGCGCCGTGGCTCTGGTGTGCTCAGCTCTTCCCTGAGAGGGATGTGTTGAGCATCAAACACCGAAGCACAATTCCCTCATTTGCTGATAAAATTCACAGCTGGAGTGTCCCAGCACTAATCCAGAAGGATCCATCTCGGTGATCCCTGTAAATGTTTGCATTAATTTCTTCTGGTTACTACCACTTGCAACTATCGATTGCTATGGCTCCATTAGGTACACTCTCCTAATTCTTTCAACTCTTTTTGTTGCTTTTCAATGGAAGAATCTCATCAACATTAATTTCTGGGCTGCTGTAGCTTTTTCTGCCTTTGCTGTTTCACAGAGAATGAAAGACTGTAGAGGTAGCTGAGATGTAAGCTCACTGCCAGTATGCTCCAAGTTAATTTAATAAACCTGAGCCTGTGTGTAGTTCTTGTGCTGCTTATTCACTATTTGGGGGGGCATGGTCTCTCAGAAGACAGCCTGTAAAACTCTTTAGATCCTCTTCTAATTAAAATAAGCTGCTTTACCCCCGTCTGAGTTGTGCTGAGGATGCCAAAGCTTAATTCTCTTACGCCTTGCATTGTATACCACGGGCAATAATGGGGTTGTAGCTCTGTACCAGTGTCCTGGGGGCAGGTGAACACAATCTGTGTTGAATAAACAAATACTGAGTTTCACGAAGCATTGATCTGCCTGTCCTTGTCAGGCACAAGAGTGTTTTCTCCTGTGTGTGATGTTATTAAGTTCCCATTGGGGGACAGAAAATTATAGAGGAAGCCTTGAGTCCTGCCCAGACCACCCAGGACTCACCGAGGTGGAGATTTCACCCTCCGTGGGCAGTTTCCAGCCCTGTTCCCCTGCCCCCCAGTGCTGTGTTCATGTTGGAGATCCAGTGCTTGTGTTCAGAGCATGCACGCGAGTCTCCAGGAGCATGCAAAACATGACAGTGAGGGGACCGCACGCGGTCTGGTGCTGTGGGTGTCTGGGCAGCATTTATGGCTTTTAAAGCATAAACGCAGTGATGCTCGCTGCGGCCGTTCTCCAGGGAATCTGGCCTCCAGCTGCCTGCAGAGCAGCGCTGGGACTCTCTGAGTGCTGTCTGGAGGGATAAGGCAGCTCCTCATGGCTATCAGCCCGGTGCAGGTGGCTTGGGGGCAGGTTCCAGCCCTGGGTGGCTGCCTGGGCTCTGGATGGGGCTCCAGGGCCGGGCAGTGGCTGTGGCTCCGCCCGGGAGCCGCCCCGTGTGTCCGGCTGTGACCGCAGGAACGGGCTGAGGGGACCCTGCTGGGAAACGGAACCGCCGGCCGGAGCCTGGCCTCTGCCCGCAGGTAACGTGGGGCCGGGGTGTGGGGACCGGGCTGACCCTTGGATGGAGCCCGCGGTGGCAGAGGAACAGGTCGGTGGCAGGAGACCCCTTGCTGGGGGACTTTGGGGCTCTGGGTGGCGAGGGCTGGCCCTGCAGCTGTCCGGCTGGGCTCTGGAGGGAGCAGGGCTTCCCCGGCTCCAAGTGACCCGGGCTGGGTCAGAGGATTGTGGTGGTGTGTCAGTTTTAGGGGTTTGTAGCTTCTGTGTGGTTTGTGTGCTTGGAAAATCACCTGAGGGTAAGAAGATGAAACAAAGTAGATGGTGTGGGTGTTGGATGCTGCAGAGCTCCAGTTATTAGAGATACAACATCCAAAGTAACAGACTGCACCTGAGGAGAAGGAAGGGTCAAAAAGAATGAAAATAATAAGAGGTGGGAGATGATGTTATTTTCCAGAATGCTTACTGTAATAATGACTTTGGGGGCTTGTGAATGAACAGGTAGGAAAGCTGGGCTCAGGTGAGCTGCTGTGGAAAAGACCCTGTCATAGTTCAGCTGCAGCCGTCTCGGTGTGAGTTTGCAAAGGATGTTCAGGATCTGGAAACTCTAGAGGAATATCAAAGCCTGAGCTTCGCAAGCTTGTGCTGCTCTTCAGAAAGTGTGTGATTTGCATTTGCCAGAGCACTTGGGGAAGCAGCCTTAGGATGAGCAGAGCTCTCTGAGGTGGAGCAATTCACCCAATTTGAACCGCAAAATATGTGTAAAGGAAAAAGAAAGCTGCTTTAAAAAAAAATCACTTGCATCTTCCTCTGTTTACTAAACTGTTCAAATAACTTGATAACCGAGTTCCACGCACTGGTTTTGTCAGTCTGCCTGCACCACTGCTGGGTTCTGTTTGCTGTGTGGCCGGTACGGCAGCAACCTTTGCCTCTTGGGAGGGAGATGTTGGGTGGCCTCTAGAGCACCTTCTGCTGACAGTGCCGTTCGAATATTGGCAGAAAGTTGCAATAATTATACTGAAGGTGCTCTAGTGTTTTCCCCTTCTTCCAGTTAAGTATTATTGGTATTTCCTAACAATTAGGGAGACCCGTAGATTGCACCTGGGCTGTTCTTTCCTGTGTGTGGTAGATGAAGTCAGAATGTTGGGTCAAGATTGTGTCGTGTGATGGGTTATTTGTTCGGTTACTGTAAATTCCCATGGGAAACTGCTGTTTTCTCTGTGAATCGTTTCTGGCAGCTATACCTGTCTTTCTGTGGAATAATTATGACCCAGACAGCATCGAGGGAGGAGTATTTCCTTCAGTGAGTGAAACATTTCCACTTAGGGAGTAAATAACGCTGATCTCTGTCAGGGCTCAGACTGCGTGAGCGTTGCAAGTTGTCTGGGTAAGATTTTGAATGGTTCTTTGCTGATGTTGTGCATCACCCTGCAGATTAGATGGTATTTGTTCCCTTCTCTAAGCATGCAGTTCCTTTTCCCATTTTCCACCAGTTGGATGAAGCAGGGAGGGGTTGCTGCTGTTAAGCTGTAATCGAACTGTGCTTCTCTTGTACCTTTGTGGTGTTGGATGTTTCCGTTTGTTTTCTCTGCAGAGGGTTTGACTGTCTTGACTGGTTGATAGCAACATTTTAAAAAAGCAGTTCTGCCTCTTGGAGCAATCAAGTGTCCATTTCATTAATTTCTGATGAGGAAGAGGGGATCATACAACTCCCATTAGGATCTGCAATGCTTTCTGAAGAGGATATTATTTCTTTTTGATCATTTTTGTTTTCATAAAGACAGTAAACATGGGTGCACTTTAAACTCGGCAATGTTACATCCACCTCCACAAAGAAGTCGAAATGAAAGGGTTGCCCAAGGCATCCTGTAGTGGTGATTAGAATGAAGGATGACATGAAGTTCACGAGGACGTTTGGTTTTGATGTTGCTCTCACGTGGTGGTGTTTGGGTGTCACAGGGATGCACAGCAGGAAAAGTCTGAAGCCAGAGGGACGCTAAAGCCGAACAGAAATCGGGCTCTTTCAGCATGCTGGAAATTTGATTTTGCATCAAACTACTCCTCCATATGCTTAAAAGGGGATGTTTGGCTGGGGGAAGGGTTTATTTTTAGGCCTGGGTGGTTTCGGTTGCGTTATTGGTAGGCGGTGGTGTTAACACCACGTCAGGTGCCGCAGAGCTGCTCCTGTTGCCCTGTCTGAGCGCAATTTTTTTAATTTAGAGAAAGTTTTGGGTGTTATGGATAGCTTGAGAGGAAGAGGGAGACCCAGGGATGCCCAAAGATAAAAGGATGCTACAGTCGATTTTTCCAGAAGTCAAAGCAGCAGCTTGGTGCTAAATATTGACAGTCCCACGCCTCTCTCTTGTTGCTCTGGTAAAGAGGTAAACCAGGCTTTCACAGTCTGATTTAATTCAAAGTTGGGGTGTTCACCTCATTTACCAATTGTCATGGCAACAGCTGGAAAGGCTGTCCCAGGCTTTCACTGATCCCAGCACAAAATCTGCAGTGCTTGTTTCAGGTGAGCAATAACCCTGCCCTCTTCCTGCTGTAGCTAGCAGGGATAAATAGCAGCAAAGATTGACATTTCTCTGGCGTTGGCATTTTTTTAGATCTGCTGTTACTTTTGGAAAACAGGCAAGCATTTCTTCCTTCCTATATCCCAAAATCAAAAGCAAAACTAACTTTCTGGGCAAGGGAAACTCAACACTGGTGTTATGTGGTAAGATGCATATGAAGAGTCTTCCTCAAAAATAGGCTGGTATTGACTTTCTGGCGCTAAAATCACGCTGCTGGTGTTTTCCTGGTCATTTATTTCAGCTCTGTTTTCTGTGCTTTTTTTTTTGTTTGCTTGTTTCTGTTGCCATTGTGTCTCTGGTAGCTGTTGCACATATTCCTGAATTTGAAATCAGGGGCTGGTACTGGGCTTTTGTGAAGACTTCTTGCCCAGTGCTCTGGAATAAGTCTTTTTCCGCGCCTTGCAAATCTGGCTAGTTTGTGTGTCCTTCCCATCTGTGCTAAAGCTGTGAGAATCCGTGTTTTAAATAAAATACAGATTTACATACTCAGCAGGTCAGGCCTCTTCTGTAGCCAGGTTGTTCTGGGGGACATTTATTTGCATTTACGTTAAATTATCTTCTTTTTTTTAATGGGTTCGAGGTTAAATTTACACATGATACTATGAAGGAAAGGGACTTCAGTTTGTTGCTAAAGGCAGCTGTCATTTTTAAAACACCAGCTGGACTGTAATTAAGATTTAAGCTAAACAGAAGGTAGTCAGGATGTTCCTCAGTAATATCTCTTCGCACAGAATGGTGTTTACAGCAGAGTGGGGTAAGTACTTCAGGTTGGGCTTTCAGCTCTTTTGATTTAAGAGGTAGGATCTAGAAAACCTCCTGGCCCTACTAGTTCAGCATGGGTTTGTGTACCGAGGGTATGAGCTGAAACAGCATCCACGCGTCTTGCTATGGAAGTTATTGCTGTGATGTGTGCAGTGGCATCACTGAATTGTCGTCTGTCTCGTTAGGTGTGCTGAACATGCTGCTGACGATGCTGAACGTGTCGCTGATGATACTGCCTGTCTCCAAGAGCCCTTCCGTGGAAGAATTTTAGGGGTTGCTGTGCAGATCGATGGACGTGGACCCCTATGCCAGCATGCAGGTTGGGATGCGGGTCGTTCGTGGAGTGGACTGGAAGTGGGGCAACCAGGACAGCGGTGAAGGGAACGTTGGGACTGTGGTTGAGATTGGTCGGACTGGCAGCCCAACCACTCCAGATAAGACTGTGGTCGTGCAGTGGGATCAAGGCAACAGAACCAATTATCGGACTGGATTCCAAGGAGCTTATGACCTTCTTCTGTATGATAACGCACAAATAGGTAAGTGTATATATTACTGCATCATCTTCGATACATGCGCAGTACGTGATTTTTCTCTTAAAAACCACACTGATGCAGTTCTAAGAGGCTGGTCAGCCTGGTTTCTCTGGATTTAGTGTGGATCATGTTTGCTTGTGTTCTCCCAGGTGTCCGTCACCCTAACATCATCTGTGACTGTTGCAAGAAGCATGGCATACGGGGAATGCGGTGGAAGTGCAAAATGTGCTTTGACTATGACTTGTGCACGCAGTGTTACATGAACAACAAGCACGATCTGTCTCACTCCTTCGAGCGCTACGAGACCGCGCACTCGCAACCGTAAGTGGTGCCGCAGGGGATGTCTGGTTAACTGTGTTGAGATGTACAGGTCACTGTTCTGTAGCGGTGGTCTCCAGAATGGGGTGTGCAAGATGATCTGTTGAGGTGCAAGAATAAAATAATAGAGCTTCAGTAGTACGTGCCGGTATAATTTATAAAGAAATAAATGTATTGGGAGTGTTCAGATTTTTTTTACTGAGAGTGTTGCACGATCAAAAAAGCTTGGGGACCACAGGTCTATAGAATAGTGTAAGGCTGGATCTGGCACATCTGTGGAGCTTCTTGAAACAGCAAACAGAAATTGGCAGGTTTTTTTCTGAAAAATCAGATTAAGGTGAAAATTGAAAATGTTTGCCTGCTCTGCTTTTTGTTTCCCCCCCATAATTTCTTAGACATGCTTTGCTGTTTGCTGTTCTTGGGTAACCGAGTGGCCACAGGAAGGCTGATGGGAATCTTGCACTCTCAAATGGTTGGTTTCTTCTCGGGGTCTGTGCTGTTCACTGAAGAACAATACTGTGCTCTGCCTCTGCACGTTAANCGACGAACAATACCTTCTCATTTACTCTGTGCTCTGCCTCTGCACGTTAATGTTGTTGGAAGGGACTGCTGCACTGATGCCTGTGGAACAGTACCCATAATTTTACGTGTGGCACATTCATCATGTGCCAAAACATGGAGGTCTGTTCTCCTGTCCCGCAGAAGAACCAAAAAATGGTCTCAACAGTAGTTTTATTTGCACCTCCTAAGGTGGCCATGAAGGTGCATCTTGTAGCTGCTTGCCTTCAGGAAAAATAATAACAAATCAGCTCTTGTCTCTGTCATTGTGTTGGGTTTTTTCCTCCCCTTGCTGTGTATTGCATCTGTCTGTGGAATGACAAGTGTAATTACTTTGCTGAAGACGGTGGTGGTTCATTTGCAGCTGGTTTTCTTCCCCTATGGGAGGCTCTTTCTGGAGTTGACTCCCATAGTGTGGCTGAGGCAGAATTCTCCGTGCTAGCAAAGGGATAGATGGTGCTGTCCAGAGATGTCCCCTCTGAGCTTTGAGGCTGGTGTTTATCCACCAGATCAGGATGTTTCTTCAGCTTCTGTTAATATGACAAGCCAGCCAGATCCTACTGGGAAATGAGCTTTGTGATTTCATATGTGTAAGGATATGTATATATAAAAATAGACATGTATCTTTTTCTCTCCCTTTCTATAAATGTTATAGTTAGCTCCAAGTAGTTGCTCGGAGGTGCCTGTGTGTGTCTTTTATTTGAGCTCTGGGTACACTCTGCTAAGGTAGATCATCTTCCTCACATTTAAAGATAAAAAGAGTAGGGAACGATTACTGTAAGAGGCTGCTCTGTTGCAGAGGGGGGTGTGTGTGTGTGACACAGGGACACAGCATGATCCTGTCCGATGTGTCAGTGGTTTTTGGGAGCCTCAAAGAGCGATGAAGGAAGAAGCAGCGGTGGTTGTAAGTGGATGATACAAGATCTCTCCTGCTGTTCCTCCGTGGCAGGTGTTGAATGTAGTCGTGCTGAGAGATGGAGAGAAATTAGGAATCCGCAGTAAAGAAGCTTCCAGTGGTGGAAAGCTGCAGTTTAAAGATGAATGAAAGGTACATGTTGTGGTTCTTGGAAGGCTCTAAGCTTTTGGAGAAAACAGACTGTCAGAAAAGCTTTTTGTGTCGGTCATTTGACGGAGCTGGATGGTAGGATGCTGTCCTGTAGCTGCAATGCATACGTGCTTTATGCAAGAGCTTTCCTACAGGGAGCTGGCAAACTGAAACCATTTTACTCAGAGATGACTTGCAGTGCAGGAGCAGGAGGAAGTAGGAAGACTTTTGCTTTAATGCAGATGTAATCCTATGATTTGTTGGTCTATTGTCCCGTAGATTGTTCTGCATTAAGAATGGAATGTGAAAAATAGGTGAAGTGAGGGACAGGGAGGGAGATCACCCTTGAAGGATGCCCCAGAGAGGATTTCTTTGGAATATCTGAGACCTGAGCTGCAAAGACTCATTGCCTGAGGCAGTGCAGCATCCTTTTCGAAGAACGAAAATTGCATGCTTATGACTCACTAGGACTATCGCTTAGATCACTCATCTCAATTTTCCTTCTTAGTCAAATAGAAGAGAAAACCTTTGGCAGTTCTCCAGGGCCCAAAAAAGCTGTGTACTTAAAAGCTGTGTCGATTTGGCTTTTCTTGAGGTTTTGTTGCTACCTGCTGTGGTTTGAATGGCTGTGAAACGCAGGATGAGGCTCCTTTAGAGATGGAGATTCTCTCCCCTTTCTCTGGCAGGGAGTGAGCATCTCCTGCTTCTGCACTATGAGCCTCAAGCACAGAAAAGTGTTGCTTGCAGGATCCAGGCAAAGTGCTGTGATGAGCCCACTGGAGTGTTAATTACTCAGGGGAGTGGATGGAGAGACAGTCCACCACATTTGACAGCATCCCATAATCTTGAATATATCATGATTATAGTCCTCAGATTGCCATCAGTGAGAGCAAATGCAGAACCGTGGAATGAAGCTGTATCACGGCGCTGTCGGATCCAAAGCTGGGAGTTTCCTGTCCTTCCCTGGCCTCCACCAGGACAGTTTCAGAGATCACAGAGCGATGTCCTTGTGCAGTGAACGGCTGTCACCTGCGCTGCTGGTGCCAGACCCACTGCATGGCACCTGTGCGGCTGGACCTCGGCAAGGCCGGCACAGAACTGTGTGCAGCAGCTCGCTAATCCTGGGGTTTAAGAGGCCTTAAGCCCAGGGAGACACTGCAGAGGGTTTCCGATCAGTTTTCTAAAGAGGCTTTGAAGACACCTTTACCTGAAAGCTAGTTCAAGTCTTGAATGACCTGAGTTTGAACCTCCGGTGGCAGGAAGTACTGATTTTTATTTTTATTTTTTTATATCTTTGCCATTTGAACTAATATCTTCCTGACATCTGCCAGTTGCTGGTGTTTTTTATTGGTCTTGCTTGGTTTGAATTTTATGGCTGTTTTGGGAGAGGCTCTCATCCTTAGTTTAAAAGGATGGACCGCTCAGTTTTGCTGAAGACCACTTTTTTTTTTGTTTGTTTTGTTTTTTTTTTTTACAATCTTGTATCCATTTGCTGAATATGTGCTCAGTAATTGGGAGATAAATCAGTGTCCGTAAGCAGGATAGCAAAGCACGACTCATCAGGTTTGTGTTAGGACAGGAATAGGCACACTCTGGGGAGTTCTGCAAATAATCAAGGCTGAGATAATCTTCCTTTTATACAAAATATTAATATTATATCCCAGTGCAAAAGCAGCGGTGGCATTTTTCATGCATCACCTCAGGGGTGATGCTACGTTGAATTTCTGTAGGGGACGTGGGGCTGTTTTCTAGACTTCGCTCACCAATAAATCACACCCTTCACAATTTCTCCCCAGTCCTGTGTTTTTCTGGAGAACAGTGGAGCTGGAGGAGCCAGCAAAGGACACGGGGAACTGTTGTGTGTACTCAAGCATAAGAAATACAAATATTTTCTCCCATTGTGTTCTATACACAATGGGAGAAGGATGCGAGGAGGGATAGGATTGACAATGGAAATTCTCGGTAAAGACAGTTCCTGAAATAGGTTTCTGTGATCCTCATCCCTCCCTTACTAACAACCTTGTCTTAGTCTGGTTGGTGCCTGAGCAATCAGCATCCGCCTGCCATCTGTCAGAGTTTCCTTTATCCTTTGCTGGAAGTGCTTCAGTAAAAGCTTTGCTGGGGAGGATTAGGGAGTCTGGAGTTCCTTGCATCACCGAGGCTGGTTTCACCTGCAGTTTCTGTAAGATCTTTGTGCTGGCTTTCCCTGCGTGGATCTTTACACACCCTAGAAGGAGTGTGGGTTTGTACCCAGCATGAGCTCAGATTCTAGTTTACAGCTGTGCCTTTCTGAAGAGGTTAACACAATATTTACAGTCTGCTGCCTTGCAGGGTGGACGTCCCTTCTGCTTCCCAGTCCCGTGCATCGCGCTTGTTTCTTTGGGTAAGAATTTCCTGCAGTGGAGAAGGCTGTCCTGCAAGATCTGGTCCATGCCTGAACGAAGGGGCTCCAGCTTCTGCAGGGCCTCGGATCGCTGCTGCAGATTAAAAGCAGTCTGTTTAAACTCCTCCCAGTCAGTTGTTTTGGGTCTCCAGTCTCTGTCAGGGATGGTGCTATTTCTCGGTCTGGAGCACAGCTCTCAGTGATGCCAAAGCTGTGTGAGCACCTCAGTGAAACTTGAGCACAAGCAGAATAACCCCGGGGGGTGGTTCCTGGCGTGCTGGAGGAGATGTGGCTTCGTCCTGTGCAGTACGTGCTCCCGAGTGTTTTCTGGACTCTGTAGTAATTTCATATCCTTGGAATTTGTAGGCAGACTTTGGCTGTCACAATTAAAATTGCTATTAAAGGCAATATTGCAGCGATTACATTTATCCCTGGGGTGTTTTTGCAACACGCTAATAACTTTGGTTGTTATCCAGTATTTGGAGCAAAACGTGTTGAATTAAATTAAAACCCAAGATGCATTGGCTCGGGACATCTGGTTCTCGCATCGTTCTTCAGTGTTGCTGCTCAGAGTGCGGTTCAAGACAAGGTCAGAATTTTTATTGGGCACAAAACACAAATTCAGTGAAAGTGACAGGTTAACGTCAGAGCTGGTGAGATGGGAAATGACGGCTGTTGTAGGATTGTACAGAGAGGGAAATTGTGCCGGGAGTATAATGAATGGTGGTTGTTTTGCTGTTTAAGCATCTTGCTTATGCTTAGCTACGGGCTTTATTTTACTGTCCCTGAGAATCTTTGCATTGAAATCGCTCCCTTGTGACAGCAGGGTATGGAGGAACACAGTGTATTTTTATCACTTTGCGTCAGGGCTTGACTAAGACACTTTTGATAAATTGTTAGAAAAACATTCCAACAAAATACAGTGAAAATAGCGTGCTGTGGTGAAGCTGTTTCAGAGGTAGCACACAAATCCTTGCTGGTGTTCGGAGCCAGTCCGTAGTGCGTAACGCAGTGCAATACGAACGCTGGTCGGCATTTCTTTTTAGCTGAGCTTTTTTTGGCCCTCTTTCCTTACCTTCTCTTTCATAACTGCCAGCCTTGATGGTGTCCAAAACAGACAAAACCTTAACCATCCAGAAAGCGCTCTTCACCTTCCTCCTGTTGAGCTACAGGCTGGATAATAAATGTTCAACAATGAGAAGAAGGTGTATAAATAGTCTCTCCCTCTTCTTAAATGTGTTAGGCTGCAAAGCAAAGGTGGGGATCTGTTACCAGGTTAAGAAAGGTAAAAGACTTTGGCTTTTGATGGATAAGTGAACAGTAAGTTCAAGCATAAGCTTTTTATCCTGCTGAGTCTCCACCTTCTCTCTCTAGGTATTAGATGGGAAATAAATACAGCATTCTGAGGTCAGTCCTGCGCCCCGTAGGCTTGCCCTCCCCTTCCCCTGTGAACAGCTGCTGAACTCCGGTTTGCTCTGTCTGGTCTGGGATTTGCCAAGAGGAGGTGCGCAGTCACGGGTATGGGCTGCGGCACCTTTGCAGTCACTTAGAAAAGTGGATTGTACCTTGGGCGAGCAACACAAACGGGTCCGTAAGGACTTTGGTGGCTCGGAATCTGATGAGAAAGCGTTCTGCTAGGGAGCAGAGGCTAGGAACAGCAGAGAAGCTGCTGGGACGTTATGGGAATTGGAAGCTGCTTTAACAGGACGTCAGACCCCCTGTTCACTATCACGTAGGTATTCTTCTTCTTTTTTCTTAGGATGGACCAGTGTTGTGTGCCTGTGATAGGGATTGCAGGGCAGACAGGAAGGTCTGTGCAATCCTGGAACAGTCTAGCCGTGACACTCGCTGCCGATCTAATCTGCTCCGCTTTCCAGCGAGTGAACCGGGCTGTGCAATGTGCCAAACTCCCTGTGACTTGGAGCTAGGAGCTGGCCTGAGCCGTTAATGCTTTCATGCAGGAGACACCCTGGTCGTGTCCGTAAGCGTGGCCTTGGACTTTAGGATGGGATACAAGGGCAGCTGAGAGTCGGTTTTGCTTTCTGTCTGAAGTGATGTCAGACTTTCTGGAGAAGTTACTTTCTCGTTACTTTTCTCTTCCCCCCCCCTTCTCAAAGGCTCTGGTTTAAAGATATGTTTTAATTGTGTGAGACTCGCATTCATTGACTTGGGTGTTCTCCTTTGAGAGGCATGTGGATTGTAAGTGGTGCAGCTGGCAAGGAAAACTAACGTGCTCTCCTGCTCTGATGTTTAGGATAAATTTTTAGGATCAAAGACCCCGTTCAGCTATTTCATCGTTTTCTCTCGCTTCTTACATCCTCTTCAGAACTCAAGCCATGTTTTTCTGTGTGCAAGTGTGGGACACTCAGTCCTCATAGACAGACTTTGGATGGAAGAGAGCTTTATAAAATGTGGATAGTAACAATAAATTAATTTGTTTTCTCTTATTTTGTTTTTCCAGAGTCCTAGTGAGTCCTCGACAGAATTTGACTCGTATCACGTTAAAAGGGACTTTCCAGGGGGCTAAAGTGGTCCGTGGCCCTGACTGGGAGTGGGGTAACCAGGATGGTAAGCTGCTTTTGATATGTCCTGTAAAACCCTCTTCCTCTTCTTCTTCCTCTTCCTCGCTAGTTGAAAATGCGTGTACTGAGCAGTAGCTTCTACAATAAAATAAAGAACATCTCTTCCTGAAAAAGCTTCCATTCCCAGTGGGAATCAGGTTTGTCAGTGTACAGAACTCCTTTTTCCTTTGGAATGTCCTTATTTGGACACTTTTAAGAACAGTGAAGGGAAGCGATTGGTAAGGAGTGTTTCACAGGGAGCGTTAATGAAGAACTGTTTGCTGTGGTTGCTGGAGAATGGTTTCTGCTTTCTGTATGAATTGTAACTTGAGGCTGACAAGGCAAAGGGACAAAAATGCCTTTTGTAAAGCTGCTCTTGGGATATGATGACTGTGTCTGGTTCCCTGGTACCAGTTTCTGTGTAGTGCTACAGGCTTAAGGAAACTTTCCTGTCTGTTTCTATTCCCCAGCCTTGTACACACTGGAATGTTTACAGCTTCTTTTTCCCCTCACTAATTAAGTTGTCCATCCAAAGGTTTCCAGTGTTGACTCCAGCATTTACTGCAGCTCTGGGTTCAGAGGAGGACAGGGATCCTTGCAGGCTCTGAGAGCAAAAGCAGCTTATGCTCAGTACAGCTTATCCACCCCTTTGACATCAGATCAACATTTGCATGTCTGAGACTTGTGTCACTTACAAAGGCTGTGACCTGAGAGCAGTTCCAGGCACAAGACAAGGGAGAGGAAATGTAAGGCCAGCTGCTCTTCATTTTGGGCTGGACAGTTGCTTATGGTTATCTGCCGAAAGGAAGGTGAAAATTACTGTTAGCCACCCTATTGCTAGGGGCTGGAAGGCTTTCTTAGGCATAGCAGTGAAGGTTACATCACAGAAATGCTTCTGGTAACTTAAATTGTGTTTTCCTGGGTGATATTCATGTGGGTGGATATCTGGAGAGCCGGTCTGGTGACTGGCTGCAGTTGCATCGTCCAGTTCTGGGTTGTTTCAGTGGAACTCCTCCTTGCTGGAGCAGCTGAGGAGAGCTGCCAGCACAACCTTTACCTGGCGTTCCTCCACCCGGCCGGTACTGGGGAGAGATTAAGGATCTTGGGTGGATTTTGCAGTGCTGCTGTGTTTTCATCTTGCCACAGTGTGGTGCCGGGACACCGCACTGTCTGTGTTTCTGTCCCCGAGGAGGAATTGCTGCTTGTGCACAGCATTCAGCTTTTCCCTATTTGTGTTCCAAAGTAAGCGGCTGTCTGCCTTTCTGTGAGGGTAATGGGGAGATCCTCTCCTAGCTGGTCACGCTGAGTTGTCTCATGGTTTAATGTCCCTAATTGAAAAGGTGACTGAGGTTTCTGCAGGTGGAGGTGAATCATGCAAGCTGTGAGCAAGGTGTACGAGCTGCTGAATAATTTCTTTTTTGTGTGATTTCCTTCTTTCACGTCCATGAAGAATGCCTGACTGGAGGGCACTGCTTCAGGCAGCAGCATGCTGTCAGTGAATAGCTGGAGAACTGACAAATTTTTTCCTTAGTTAAGATAAAAATGTCACTAATTTATATCTCGGTAAACATCGCGGTGTCAGGTGAGTTTCTGTGCGATTGGCTCGGTGCAAATACAAGCAGAACCCTTTTTTCTCCTCTTTTTCCATCAGGTGGCGAAGGTAAAACGGGACGTGTGGTTGACATTCGTGGCTGGGACGTAGAGACCGGCCGCAGTGTGGCCAGCGTCACGTGGGCTGATGGTACCACGAACGTCTACAGAGTCGGACACAAGGGCAAGGTGGACCTGAAGTGTACTGTGGAGGCTTCTGGTGGGTTTTACTACAAAGAGCATCTCCCAAAATTAGGTGCGTAAAGACAAGTCTTCTGTTGAGAAATTCTGATGTTTCCTGACACTAAAGGGGTTTTGCTTGGAAGACAGAAAATCAGCAGGTGGTTTTATGGAGTTCCCACATAACGTGTACTGTTTTTAAAAAGTAGGCTATGTGGAAAAAGCTTGCTGCAATCCACCTTTACTCTTAACTCTGATTAAACCAGGGAAATTACTTGTGGTTTTGGACTTGCAGCATTTTCTATTAAGGTGTAATTTAGTTGTATTTTTTTTAATGAGGTGCAGGGGCCCCCTTTTGCTCCCCTGAAGGAAGACTGAGAGATCTGTTTTTGGGTTTGTAGCAGGAGAATCAGGTCTTTCTCATTCTTTTCTCTCCTTGAGCAGCTTGGCGAGCTCATGAGGGAAGGGAAGGGTTGGATGGGCAGCTTGTTTCCTGGGGTACAGCCTCTCTCTCCACGGGAGGGTTAGGGGGGTAAGGCACACCACAAAGCAAGCGATGTGGCTGCCTGTGGAAGAGAACTTGAGTATTGTGTGGGTGTGTCTGCTGAAAAACAGTTGTGGGTGGCCGAGCTGCTAAGAGCAGCTACTGGTGCCTGACATGTCACGAGAGGCATCATTCAATGGCATTTCCCTCTGGGAAAGGGACAAAATTGTGTCTTGTTAGAACTACCTCGTGTTTAACCCGTAGCAATATCCAGTGAGGGCTGAATCCTCTGATCTCTCTGCATAGGGCTGCCCTGTAGAGTGTGCAGGGCATGCTCCACGATAGAAAAAGCATTTTACACCGTTCTGCACCAATTAAGCCTGTGTTAATTTACAACCCTTGTTACAAAGCCAAATGAGACGCAAAGCGAGTTGTTGCATCCTGCATGTACGTGCATGGTGTCATCCTTCCCTTTAGGAAAACCAGCGGAACTGCAGAGGAAGGAAAGCACGGACAGGCATCCCTTCCAGCACGGGGACAAAGTGAAATGCCTGCTGGACATTGACATCTTGCGGGAGATGCAGGAGGGCCATGGTGGCTGGAATCCGAAAATGGCTGAGGTATGCTTCTGCTGGCTCCTGCTCCCCCGGTAACAAATCAGTCACTATGTCAGCTGCTGAAGTGGGCACTGGCTAGGAAGTTACCAGAACATCTTTGTGTAACGTTATCTTCTAATTCTACTGTGTTGACTGAATCACAAATACAGATTATTTAGTGGTAGGACAGCGGAATCAGATTTATTTTTAGGCTCGGATAAATCTGTGTTGTATGAAAATTGCCTTGTGGAGCCCGGCATGATTTTTAAGAGTCTACGATGGGTCAAAATTGTTGCTCAAAAGTTTTGGAAGCCAGTGCAAAAACCTGATGGCTGGTTTGTTTTCAAATGAGCCATGGATCTTTCCTTGGAGTTCTGGATCCATCCCCTGCTTGGCTTCTTTTGTAGTGTGCAGATGAGTGTATCTCATTTGAAGCAGGTTTGGGAGCACTGTTAGTCTGTGGATTGGAAATGGTGGGTAATGTAGCCGTCTATGCCTTGGATACCTGCTTTCCCCACTATTAAGCAATGTGATTTATTTAGGGGGTTTCCCCTACTTTTTTTTTCCCCCTATCAAAAGTTCATTGGCCAGACAGGGACTGTGCACAGAATCACGGACAGAGGGGACGTGAGGGTGCAGTTCAACAGTGAAACCCGCTGGACTTTCCATCCTGGAGCCCTGACCAAGGTAGGTGCTGATAGGTGAGCTTGGCCACGATTAGAAATGCTGCGAGGAGTAGCTGTCAGTTTAGCGGCGTTAGGACACAGTGTGTCTCCAGCAAGCCCTGAAGAAATACACTGCTCTTGTAAAACCAGTAGTTCCAGGCAGAATTTCCTGCGAGCCATCAGAGCTAAGACAGATGGTTGCGGACAGTGGGAGCTGGGCTACTGGGCTGTCTGGTTGTATGAACCTTTGCAATTTCAAATGTTCTAAGTTCTTAAATTAAATTCCATTTCTTAATTTCAGCTTCTTTGATAAGAGTGCTGACACTAGACCTACAGTAGTTCCTCCTCCTGCAGCTACTTTTCAGCTGTGATGAACCTTCTTCTGCATCATTTCCATTTCATTTTGTTTTCTTCCTTGTTTTTGTGTCTTCACGTTGTTCTCCTTTTTGCATCTTTCTTTGTCTCGCTTCTCTCTGATTTGTCTGGATGACCTGAGTCTAATCCAGGTCTTCTAATTTTGTGTCTGCATTTCTAAAGCTCAGAGCTCTGGCCTTCCCCAGAGGTTTTAGGGCTTGAAATGTGGATGATTAGAAACAGGGCTAATAGGTACAGAATAGGTACAGAGAGAGCTGCTGGGAGACTACAAAATTCTGAAAGACATGAACAATGCAAAAAAACCTCCAAAACTGATGGAAAATGCAGCGTCAGGCTGTTCTGTGCAGAATTAGTCTGCTTTGAAAAGTGTGTTTTGACAGGTCTCCCTTCTGAGCTCGGTGAGCACGGGGAGCATCTGGCAAATTACCAGGGCAGATGAACTCTGGTTTCCTTTTTATGTTTTAAACAACAAACAGATTTAACTTCATTATGAAAGTGAATTAAAATCTCCAGTGCCAATTCAGGTATAGTGAGGAGATGGACCAAGAGAAGTTCCATATGTTCTTCATACTGGTACTAATTATAAATGGTTTGAAGGAAAAGAAAAGAAGAAAATTGTTCTGTCTCAAAATATTTCCCTGCTTAAATGTGCACTTGGCTTAAAACAGAAACACCCCAGCCCTTGGACTATTTTTATTTTCCAGTGCAGTGATTACAGATTTCTGGGTAGCTGTACATACGTTTTGTAATGTCTTGTTCTTAGACTCAAGGGGCTTCTTGTTGGGTTGGGTTTTCTGAGGGTGGGGGTGGAGGGGCTGATTGCTTTTTTTTTTTTTCCTGGCTTCATCCCCCAAAAGCTTATGACTTTCTTTTTCTTGTAGCTCAACACCTTTTGGGTTGGTGATGTTGTCCGGGTGATAGATGATATGGAAACAGTGAAGCGATTCCAACCTGGTCATGGGGAGTGGACAGATGAGATGGCACCTGTGAGTGCGCGCCAGTTCCAGCACACTCCAGTAACTTCCTGAGTTTTCCCAAGCGATTAGCGATAGCGACCGGGCTCGCACTGCCCTCCGGCATTCCTGCTGGTCAGTGAGTGCCCAGACCTTCCCGGGACTGCTGGGGCTTTGCAGAATAAATGTTGCTCAGTGCTGTTGGCTGTCGGTGACACAACCCTCTTGCAGCACGCAAAGCAAAGCAAGTAGATGAGGAATCTGATAAAGGATTTGGCTGCCAATAAGTCGGATAAGAGGTTTCACTAACTAAAGTAAACCAGTCCTCTTACGCCCTCCCTAATTCTCTGGAATGAAGCAGGAAAGAGTGTCCAAGTGGCAAAATGGTCTGGTCGGACCAGTGTGGGTAAAAAGCAGAACACAGGTGTCCTCCAGGAGCAATTAAATGCGCAGAGGAAACCTTTCCCTGTCCCTGTTTTATCAGTTCTTTTGGGCTCTTTCAGACTATGTTTTGTTGTTTCGCCATGTTCCTCTCCAGACATTTGTCCTGTGTCTGGGAAACCCTTCTTACGTAAAACCAGTAACAGAGGAACTGCTGAGAACCCTCTGGTGTCCGTGAGCGGGAGCTGTCTGTGTGTCGCTGTTCAGTGCTTCTTTTCACACAGCAGGAGCCTGCCGCCCGCGGAACCGCTCTTAGAAGCGTTGCGTTGGTTCTGAGATGCAGAGCACACCGCACCCTGCCTTCTGAACACCGCTTCTCTCGTTCCCTTGCAGACCCTGGGGCACATCGGCAAGGTGATCAAAGTGTATGGGGATGGCGATCTGCGGGTGTCGGTTGGAGGGCAGTCCTGGACGTTCAACCCGGCTTGTCTGACAGCCTACCAGAGGGACGAGGAGGCAAACCTCATGACAACGGAGAACGCAAAGGAATCAAAAAGTGAGACAGCGAGAACGGAGATGTCTGATCTGTCAGGATTTGTGAGTGGTTGCTCCGATGTCACACCAGCAACGTGCTTTGGGCAGTGTTCTTCCTTGGACAGAGCTCCAAAGCCAAGCTGTGGGAAGCAAAGCTGGTCTTACCAGGAAAATGCAGAATTTAGGATTCAGGAATGCTGACAGTAGCATTGCCCTAAGTTCAGTAGTTGCTTCTGCCTTGATCTGTCTCAATTTCTTTGAGATCTTGAATTTGGGATCACAGGACGATGTGTAGAGGGGATTTTGTCTGTTTTGTACATCTCATAAAAATTTTGTAGCCTTGCCATACTTGTGGAGTTTCCACGTCAGGATGAGGAGGGAGAGAGGACAGACCTGCTGTTTTCTTTGTTTTGCCATGGGGAGGGGTCTTAAACCTCTTAACCTGTGGCTGCTTCTCGTTCCTGCCAGGTACTTTGATTACTGTGCTGGAGAAGCTGCTCTCCCAGAAGACAGAGTCGGAGCACGCGGGGTGCCTGGTCATTTGTGCAGCA
Organism: Syrrhaptes paradoxus; assembly: GCA_013400615.1. Taxonomy (NCBI): domain Eukaryota; kingdom Metazoa; phylum Chordata; class Aves; order Pterocliformes; family Pteroclidae; genus Syrrhaptes; species Syrrhaptes paradoxus. The sequence goes on from VZTO01020688.1 coordinate 123,387, forward strand.
CTCAACAACGCCGCTAAAGTTCGGGAGCTCCTTCAGAAGTACCCAGACAAGGCAAGTCCTGAAGACATCCCGAATTACTTTTTGTTGCTGTTCTTTAAAATACTGCGTGAAGTTTTATAGTCAAGTGGGGAAAAGAATGAGAGAAAACTAATAGATTTTTCAGACCTAGTATTGTTCCACATATTTTGCTGCAATTTAGGATTGAATTTGTATGTTAAATGTGATATTTTATGGCCCTAGCTTGTGGCATTAAATCTGAGCTGGAGTTAAGTCCTTGGAGCATGTTTGCAGAGCTGGCTTTTCCCAGATTTCCTGCATGGACGCTGCACCTATAGAATTAGAGGGAGAGGTATTTATATGAAAACAGGCGCAAGCTGTCCAAGTGCCTAGCCTGTTCAAAAAGAAAGCCGTGGGTTGTGTCTGGCTGAATGTGGCTGTCCTTAGATGACCTTGCAGAATGGTATTGTTGGAATCGGGAAGGAGAAGAGCTGCCCAGATCCTGATGCTGTGCATGTGCGTGCGATGTCTTATCTCACGTCTGCCTGGCCGGGGAACTGGGCTTGCCTTGTTGCTGAACAATTCCTGTGCTTGCAGAGTGCCAGGCTGTCGGGATCACATCCACTCCAATCACACCTCTTTCAAGCTGCCTGTTTGAAGGCTCAGCCTCGCTCAGTGAGGGGTGCAGGGTTTATAAGCGGGTTAAAAAAGGAGAACCAGAGAACAAAGTATTACAGCAGTGGCCTTGGAAACCATTAGTAAAAAAAATAAATTTGTTCAGGCTGTGTCTGCATGGCTGGCAGGGAACAGCTGGATGGGTGAACAAGGAAAATTAGGATCAATTCGGCAGGAGCCCCTGTGAAGCTCATTTAGTGGTTAATTGCCTGATATTTATTCTAGATCTTTATTTAGAAAGTTAATGGGGCCTCTGGAGAGGGGAGGAATAGACAAATACCTGTAATTGTGGAATTTGTCCCATCTAAGAAGGTGCCAGGAATTGGGAATCCATTATGTTATTAGTTATTTTTATTAGATTTCTATTCTATATTCTATTTCTATTCTAATATTAATAAATCAGTTAGGATATCCTATTAGGCTGCTGTTTATATACAGCGAGAGGAGGCTGGCTTTGAGGCTCCCTGAGTATTGCCAGTTGGAATTGCTGGCCAGGGCCTTTCCAGCTTATCAGCACTGTCTGTCTCGTGTACCTGGCAGAATAACCCAGTGCCTCCCTGCCTAAATGACTCACCCCTCATTTTGAGTTGATCAAGGGAAGTCTTGCCCATCTGCTCTCCTGGCTGCTGCATAGAAGCAAGGGAAAAAAACCCCTTTTTTCTCCTTGCCAGTCTCCTGAGGTTTTGCTAGCTCCTTCAACTCATCTCCTTAGCCTCTCGCTGATTTTAATAGCTGCTTTTCCTTTTTCTTGCCTTTCATACGGCCTCTCTTTGTTCTTCAGTCCCTTTAATTCTCAAAAACTCTCCTTGCAGCACTTCAGTGCTGTGATACACCCTCCATACACCCTCCAGTTCCCCTTTACAGTGAAGTACCTGGAGTAACACAGAACAATGGGGACTTGGCATCTCCAGAGCCTTGTGCAAAGCTCATTGCCTCTCCTCACACATTTTCCTGTTGAATTGTTGGCAGAGATGTCAGGAAGTATTCTGCTTGCAGGCATAGAGGGATTTGGCATCAGAGCTGCAATTAGAGCCCTGGCTTCCAGCTCTCTTCACTCTCTTCTCCCTTTTTAACTAACTGTGCTGTCCCCTTCCCCTTTAGAAATATTCTGGGACAAGGGCAGCCTTGGAGTTGACGTACACAAAGCGGAGCCAACAGGACACGGATTCCATTTGGCATTTGTGAGCCTGCAGCTGCTCTGCCCTAGTGACTGCCATCCTGCTAGGCGTGCTCCACGACAGAGCTGAGGCCTGGACGCAAGGCAAGGTCTTTCCTAACCAGGCTGCTGTGTCTCTGCCCTTTCTGCAGGTCGACGCAAAGAACCAGGGTAGGACGGCTCTGCAGATCGCCTCCTATCAGGGGCACGTGGATGTTGTGAAGATTCTGCTGCAGGCACACGCTGCGGTCAACCTGCGGGATGAGGAGGGGGATACGGCCCTGCACTACGCAGCTTTCGGGTGGGATATCTTTCTTCTGGCTATTTCTAAAGAGCTGCAAAAGGACATTTCTGGATATAAATGGGTGGTCTGTATGAAGGGGGTGATGGGGGCTTTTCTCTGATTTTACTTTGTGTTTGAAATTGGCCTTTGAGCCAATTTAACCCCTATGGTTAGGTCTGTTTCCGTGTTAGAAATCTTGGGGGGGAAGGAAAACAAGCGATGAGGAGGTTTTGGTGATTAGATTTTTTTCAGAGGGGTGGGTGGGTTGGTTGGTTGGTTTCTGTAGGTGCATGTTTTCCAGAGCAAGATAAAAGGTTGAATTGTGTTGTCAGTTACCAGGGCAGAATTCATCATTGAGAGCAGGAGATTCCTGTTGATTTAAAGCAGAGAGCAGATTCTAGAGTACAGGTTAGGAAGGTTTGGTTGTGGTGTTTTGTTTTCAATACTAAGAGGAGGTGGGATGAGGTCACGAGGATACAAAATCCAAAAAGTTCCGTTGCCTTGCAAGGAGGAGGAGTTTACTCTCTGCACAAGATTGAATCCAATCTGTTTGACTCCTTGCTTTTAAATCAGAAACCAGGCTGAGGTTGCCCGGGTGCTTATTAGTAAAGGAGCCAGTGCAGACCTGTTGAACAACGCAAAGTGCACAGCACTGTACGTTGCTGTCAGTCAAGGATTCACCGAGGTGGTGCGGACCCTGTGTGAGCTCAACTGTGATGTCAACCTCCCAGTAAGTTTTGTGGGATGTGTGGGGGTGTGTTTGGGGGTTTTGTTTTTTTTGGGGTTTTTTTTGAGGTGAGGAGGTGTCTCTGTCTTACGCCACTTGTTGCTTTGTAGAATTTGGAGATCATTCTCTTTAAATTTGTTACTGTGCATTGCATAGAGGAAGTATTCCTCTAACTTCAGGACTCTGAAATTTGAGGTTCGGGTCAGCCCCTTCATCAGCTGAGGCTACTCAGCTCAATCCAGTAGCACTCTGTCTGTCCCTCAGGGTGAGCTGTTCCATCTGACACCCTGAGGTAGGTAACGTCTCTTCTGCTTTTGTATCCTTGTCCAGGATTCCCAAGGAGACACCCCCCTGCACTATGCTATCACAGCAGATTACAAAGTCGTTATTGAGATTCTCACTGAAGTACCCAACATAGACTTCACTGTCCAGAATTGTCAAGGCTTCAACCTGCTCCACTACGCTGCTCTGAAAGGCAACAAGCTGTAAGTGACCTTTTTCCACTTTTACTGCTTTTATAGATGCTAACTCATGCTTGCTGCCTTAACAGTAAGAAGATAGTTCTAGATAGCCAGGAAGGAAATGGTTGGTTATATGTTTCTTGGGTTTAAATATGGCTGGGTATAGCTGTTGCCCTCTTTCCCTCCTTCATGCATTCACAGGACACTGCTGCCTGCTTTCCCCATCCCATCTTTCTCATAGCTCTCTAGCTTGGCTGGGGAATCTGTCTGCTTCTGGATAGTTTCGTTAAATATTTGGGTTCACGCATGGAAGGACAGGAGAGGGTATGTAGTAAACAGTACTTGAAAAACACTGGTGTCTAACTGAGAGCCTCTGGAATTCTTCCAAGGATAAATCTGCTCGTTATTTTCGTAGCGCTCTGAGTTTGCCCTACTTTATTAAATGATAACTGTGGGCTTTTGTTTTATTCTTGTAATTCAATCTTGAGATAGAGGGAGTGCTCTGCACCACAGATGCCAGCTCATGGTGCTGCCTGTTAAAGCATGAGCATTCATAACTGCTGAGCACAAGAGGCTGGGTTGTCTCTTTGCGTCGTTTTCCTTCCTGATAAAGTAACTCTTCCATCTCTGTTAACCTCCAACACTCTAGAGCCATAAAGAAAATTCTAGCAAGAGCTCGGCAGCTGGTTGACTCCAAAAAGGAAGATGGCTTCACTGCCCTGCACCTCGCTGCTCTCAATAATCACAAAGAAGTGGCAGAAATTCTCATCAAAGAGGTAAAAACCAAAACCACCCCCAACAGAGACTCCCATCTGTCCCACTCCCAAGCCCTGACGTTGCCTGAGCACGATGGGGTTAATGCTGGGACTCGGGAGGATGTCTCTGTCTCTGGAGAGCTGCCATTGTTTGCCAGACATTAGAGAACAGGGGTTGGCATTCCCGAGGGTGTTTTCCTTTGGGACTAGCAGTGGAGAAGGGTATCCTGCAGGCTAGAACAGTGGGTTGGAACTGGAGCTTACTGGGAAATGTTCAGTGAGGAGATGGGCATGAAGGGAAAAACTTCACAAGAGCTGTTGGTTAGGGAGTGTGTAGATCTGTGTTCTGCAGCCAAACTCAGCAGCAACAACTCGCTCTGACGCGATTCTTCTCTTCCAGGGTCGCTGTGATGTCAACCTCAAGAACAACCGCAACCAGACCCCGCTGCACCTGGCTGTCATCCAGGGACACGTGGGCATGGTGCAGCTGCTGGTGAGCGAAGGCAGCGATGTCAACGCTGAAGATGAGGACGGGGACACAGCCATGCACATCGCCTTGGAACGGCAGCAGCTGATGTCCGTCATGATGGAGAAGCGTGAAGGGGAGATGGGGTTGTCCCTCCTTTCCAAGGTGAGCTGGGAGTAGGAGAAATTCCAGCACCAAGACCTGGGAAATGCTTGATGTTAGAATCAACAGCAGATAGTTGGATCTAAGGGGGCAGAGGAAGGCAGGGAAGCTGTGTAAAGCTGGTCCAGATGGGGAGCAGGGAAACAAACCTTCTTGCTTGTGGGAAAGCAAGAGTGGGTCCTCTGAGGCCTCTCTTGAATTTACAGCATGAAACTTCACATAGTCAGACAACAATGCATACCATCTAACCCAATATTTTTATGAGCGTTGTGCGCTTCTTTCTTGACATGGGAAAGGTCACGAATCCAGTTGCAGAGCCAAGAGTCTTGGGTTTAATTCATACCCCAGAACCACAACAATTCATCTCTGTTTGATGGCATGGAAAATAGGAGAATAGCTAACCACAAACACCCCAGTTATCTGCAGATGTAGAGCAGAGTGCCAGAGGTGAGACAGATTGGGCTGAAGGATAAAGGCCACAGTGTTCCAAAGCCTGAACTGGATTTCACTGGGTTACTCTGTACTCAGGGATATAGAAAGCCTTTCAGGAAGGGCCTTAGATCTGGAAATCACTGTATGATATGCCAAGGACTGGAAGCTTAGTCTGGCTTTTTGGCAAAGATATTGAATCAGCCCTTCAAAGTGTCCTGCCATTCATCTAAATGTGCACACACCAGCTCTGCACTGCAAACCGAGTGGACCACTTTTGCTTCTGGAATGAAAGATTTGAATCTGCTTTCTACATGCTGAAGAATCTTTTTGTGTTTCAAAATAAAGAATGTTAAATTGCCCTTTCAAATGATAAGTACAAGGAGTAATACTTAGAGCTTGATACAGATTGAAGCCATGTAACAGAAACTTCTGCTAACAGAGTGTTTCTCAACATCTTTTAGCTGCAGGCTTCTGGCTTTCTTGGAAATGTAGAGCTGAATGTTGGAACTGCAATTGCCTGTTACTTAGCGCAGGAAGGAGCAGATATTAATTATGCAAACCATCGGGGAAAGTCTCCTTTGGACCTCATTACAGATGGAAGGATTGTCCAGATTGTCAAAGACTTCTCACAGAAATTCAGGTAAACCGTGTCCTCTGGACGCGACAGTACACTTCCTTGCAAAATGCAGAGTGTTCCTGCAGCCCTGTGGGCTCACCGCCTGCAGCTGCTGTTCCGGGGGGGATGGAGCATCTTTGAAACTCTTTGGATGTCAGTCTGAGCTCCTCCTGTTTCATCGGGAGCTTGTTGCTGTTTCTGGAGGGCTTCTTTAAGGGTGCACGCTGCCATTTGAAAGAGTTGGGAACAGCAGATTAATCCTGCTCTCTTCACTTGGAGAGCCCTGAGGCAGTCTGAGACTGGCCACTGAAGCCAAGAGCAACTTCTCTCTTGCAGAGCAGTTCAGGGTTCGGTTTTATCTTCATTAGATTCTGCAGTTATAGATATTTAAAGGCTAAACAGAGAAGTGCATCAGAAGAGTGGGCTAGCAGGCGACCAGCTGGCAGGAGCTTCTCAAAGCTGAGTCCACGCAGCAGATGATTGTGCTGTCAATACCCGACTGCTGCCATCCAGAAGAGCAGTTTCAACTTGTGTAAATATCAGTCATCGCTGCTCTTTTCCTTTCTTCTTAGATAGATCCAGTCAGAATCCCAGCTCCCCGGGGCTGAGGTGGTTCCACTAGGGCAATGAAGGTTCACCCGTTTGTGCTACCTGAGCATCTGCTGCTCTGTCTCCACCTGGAGTGCTTGCCAGGGATCAGTGCGATTTTATCTGGCTGCTGAAAGAGGACCTGGAGTATGTGGCTCAAGTTGTATTGCATGTTGATGGTTGCAGGGAACAGCAGGTTTCTTCAGACAGCTCAACCATCACCTGCAGCCTTCGCCGCGTGCACACCACCCCCAACACAATGACCAACCTTAGTGTCTCCAGCGTCGCAGTCCCCACAGAGTGCCTGGTCTGCTCAGAGCTGGCCCTGCTCATCCATTTCTTCCCATGCCAGCACAGTATTGTGTGTGAAGGTAGGTCTGTTCAGTTTTTTTCTTTTTTTTCTTTTTTTTTCCTTTTTTTAAATTTTTCTTTCATATTCCAGCACAAAGCTTCCCTAGCTGCACTCTCATAACTCAAGCTATGTTTAGACACAAAGCTATTGTGCTGTTCATATCTTGGAACAACCCTAGCCTGATCTCTGCACCACCATCTGAGATACAATGTCCAAATCTATGAAAATCAGAGTGTTCAGACTGCCTTCTGACTGGGACCCCAGGCAGCTTTGCTTGGTTTGTAGATGCCCTGGGTAATTCAGAAGGAAAGCCAGATGTTTCAGTTCTAGCTGGCAGTGCTTTATCCCTCAAAAACCTCCAGAGAAGGATTTCCCTCTTCTCTGGCTTTTGTTACTGGTTTCAGTTTTGTTCCAGTTGTTTTAAGGGCAGCTCCAACGTGTCAGCAAGTTTATCTTGCACGGCACTCAGCCTGACCCCAGGGAGTTTGGTGGGGACTGTGTGTGTGCCACAGCTGCATCCTCTTCCCTCGGAGCAAGGGGCTGGTTTGATCCACAGTGCAGCAGCTCCAGTTGCACAGAGCATTGAGGACTCTTTGTGTTGTGTTTTCTACTGGTGCAGCAAAGACTAAACCAAGAGACGAGGGCACAGCTCAGAACAAGGTGGTGTCCTTATTTCAGTGCTGTGGAATCAACCTCTTCATCGGCCAGGGAGGTCTCGGGTTGTTCAGAGCTGATGTTCTTGAGTCTGTATCTTACTCTTGATTCTGGCATCACTGGGCTTAATTGTGATCTCTTCTTGTGTCATCCCTGCTAGAGTGCTCCAGGAGAATGAAGAAGTGCATCAAATGTCAAGTGACGATAACCAAAAAACTGAAACAAGGTATGTTTGCTGTTCTCCCTGTTCAGTGCTGCGGGAAGGCTCCTGCACAGCGCCAGTTTGAGCAGCATTGGTGCTTTTCAGTGAAAGAAGCATAAAGAGGGAGTTGGGGTTTTTTTGTTGTTATTTTGTTTTCTTTTTACTTTTTTTTTGGGGGGAAGGGGGGTGGGAGGTACCTGTTGCATTTGATGATCTTTAGAGAGGAAAAGATAGATTCTCTCGGGTGTCACGGGCCAAGCCCAAGCTGTGTAGACAGGACAGGAAGCTTGTCCTGTGCCTGGCTTATTTTGTGTATTGAAAACAAATATCATGATTTCCATGTGTCAGTCTAACTGCTTTCACAGGCAGTGATTTAACTGAAAATTTGTGAGAAAGGAAAAAAATTGTATCTTGTGAAAGCCTTGCGTCTCCCTTGGCTGAATTCTCAGTGCCCATGCAGGGCTAGCGATAGCCAGCCATCCAGGAGTCACCAAGCTGGATTGTTTTGACAAAGCTCTTTAGCCCAGTTTTAAACAGATCGTGTTCTCTCCACCTTACTCAGCGTCCAGAATGAGCGATGTTGTGCGTGTCAGGCAGCTAGGAGCAGGTTTGCACTTGCCTGAGGATTAACGCAGGTTGCCCACTGAAGCTTTTTCCATAGCAGCTGTGAGAGCTGATGTCTTTCTAGCCCAGATCACTCCTTGGGCAAGTGCCCATGAGAATGAATTTCACGTCCTGCTGCTCATTGTGGACTCCTTTGTTGGAGTCAGGCTGTAATCTTGTGACTTGATGCCTGGACAAAAGCAGAGAAGCAAGAATCTGTCGTGTGGCGTTGCGCATACACAGCTGGCAGAGACAGAAATCCTCTTTGGAACTCCAGAATGCCAAACCAGCAAGCTTACCTGGCAGTAGGCAGGAGCAGTCTTTGCTACAGACTGGCAACAAAATAATGGTGAGAATTCCCAGTTAGACATCTGCATGCAGAATTCCACTGGAGGAGGATCATCAAGGTCTCCAAAAACCTCAGCAGGACTTCCCTACCAGTGCTGTCTGCAGTGTCTGCCTTTAGCAAGCTCCCCATCCCCAAACTTGCTTCACCTTTATGGATTTGAAATCACTTCTTGCACTGAAGTGCAACTGGTTCCAGAAGGTTGGGAAAGGGACATCTGTATTAGAGTGCAAAGATGCCTGATGAAGGGGGTTGAGCAGTGGCAGGTGAACAGAGGGCTGTGTTAGGCTGAAACCAGGAGTCTGTTACCTAAGCTGGCAGCTGTCCAGGATTTGGGGTTCTTTCACAGAGTTGACCAAATGACTCTATTTGTGCAGCTTCATATGTGCAAAAATCAACATAAGTGATGTCAAATGATTTCTTCTTGGTTTGCCATGTGTGTCCTGAAAGGCTTGGCCAGAAATTTGAATCCCAAGTGTGAGCAGGAGGTTGAGAGAACATAGTACTTGTAGCCCTGTAAGGATTCCTGGACTAGCATGGCAGAGCGTCACAGCCGGCTTTGAACGCTTTTCCTTGAAGGTAGCGGCAGCGTATTCCAGAACACCAAGGCAGGACAGTTCAGCCAGTGTTTTGTTTCCCTTAAAAAAAGAAAAAGAACAAAAAAAACTCACACAAAACCAGACATACACAAACCAGCCGAGTAGCTAAACAGAGGGAAGCAACAGTGGCCAGTCTGTAAAAAGCATCGTCTCAGGCTTTCCTTTGAGGAATCCCTGGATAAGGCTCAGTGAGGAGAGTTTAGTCTGAGCTAATTGCTGCTCTTGAGGGCAGAGCCTAGTGAGAGCTGCTGCAGGAGGCAGAGCACCTGGTGACTAACCCTCCTCCCGCTCTCCACCCCGCAGACAGCACTGAGGTGGAGTGCAGCCCCAGCTCCGAGTCCACCGACCAGAGGAAGCTCATGGAGGAGCTGCAGAACCGCTACCGGCAGATGGAAGAGCGCATCACCTGCCCCATTTGCATCGATGACCAAATCAAACTGGTCTTCCAGTGTGGACACGGCTCGTGCCCAGACTGCAGCACAGCCCTTACCGTCTGCCCCATCTGCCGGCAGGCTATCCGGGAGAGGATTCAGATCTTTGTCTAAGGATGTGCTTGCTTCCCTTCCCATCCCCGCCTCCCTCCTTTTCTTCCTTTTTCTTTGCGTTTTAGATGAGAAGTGCTAGTCGGGCTGGTGTGTTTGGCTCCCTGCAAAGCCATCCTGGGAGAGAGGGAAGCGGGTAACCGACGTGACCTGGCTGGAGGTGGAGGGAGTCCACTCCACCTCCAGGGTCATAAAGCCAAGGAGCGGTGCTTGAGGGCCCGCAGCCCCCTCACCCTGTGCTGCTGATCCATCAGAAACACCTGAATTAAAGAACACCGACCTGTCTGCTGAAGGCATAAGAGGCTTCCAGAGCGGAAGCGAACAGACATCTGTATGCAGATGTTTTCGACAGCATCCAGCTCCAGCGACTGCATCGTGTCTCGTGCCCGGCAGTGTTGGATTTGCAGCCTCGCGTTGCTGTGAGAGGAGATGCTGTAGGAGGATGTACCTTCTCCCTTGGCAGGCAGTGGCAAAGCGTGCGCTTGCACTTCACGGGAGGAGATACCGGAGGAGATCAGTTGTGGCATGAGCTCTCCCGGCTGCCTGTCGGGGTAGGGAGGTGGTGTCCTAAGACAGCACCCTCCGAACCAGTGCTGACGGGCTCCACAAAAACTGGGACTGGCAAAGGCAAATCGGGATGTACCGAGGTCCTAAAGACAGAGTGTGTGCCTTAGAGATAAAGTAGTGAACACTGATTGGAGAAAAAATGTTGTTACAACAAATATTTCTAACCTCTAAGGGACACTCTTCTTCCATTTATTTTTTTTTTAGCACCACCGTGTGTTCAGAGACTCCTGAGCTTTCTATCCATAATGCCAAAGGCAGGTGTTAAATACTCCAATCAAAGTGTAAAGAAAATAAATAGTAATAATTAAGGTGTGAGAAAAAGGGATTTAATTTTTGTTTCTTTGTTTTGCAGCAAAACTTAATAAAATAAAATATATATTTTCCTGAGCATTAAAATGAATGTACAAACAGTAGCTGAAATACGAATCCAGCTGTACTGTGTTTTCCAACTGTCTGACTGGAGAACTATTATCCACCGAGTCCATCCTGTAACGTAACCGTCGGTGGAAGCGGTGACCTGTAGGACTAGCGTGCCGTGCGGGTGTGTATGTGTACCTCCGTGTCTGCGTGTGTAGCGTAAACCCCTCGGTTATACACGAGCATACTGTTTGTTACATATTGAAAGCAATATTTAAAACAAAAATGCTGTGTTCCTCTATGATCTCTGTTTGTTGGCAAAGAGGTGGAGTATCTTTTAAAGGATTTTTTAACCTTGTACAATATATGGTGGTTACAGGAATATTTATTCTTCCTAATCCCTTGGTGGTGTGAGAAAATCTTATGTCACAACTTCTGACTCCTGTGGATAAACTTTGTCAAAATATTCACTTGAGGCTGTTAGAGTTTCAGTGGATTTTTTGAGCTATGAAAATGGGTCAGATTTAACCTCTAGGTTATTTGGTTGGGTCAGATTTAACACCCAAGGGACCTAGAGCTGAATTTCAGATTTGGCTTTGGGAAAGAACAGCAGTGGAGATACTCGCTTCCTGGAAGTTCCTGTTGGTGTCAATTCCTTTGGAATGAACCGGACATTTCCCCAAAGCCTTTGTATTGCAGCAGGGCAGCAGCAGAGTGCTGTGCAAAGGCTGTTTCCAAAAAGCACCAGACTGAGCCCTCCTTACAGTGTCGGAGCTGCTTTAACCTCTGCTTGGTGCGAGTCAGTCATTGTCCAGGCTGCATGTTACCCCACCCCCATGCTAAGTGTTTTGTTTTTTTTTTTTTACTATAGTTCTTTCACAGGTCTCTACATGAAATCCAGCAGCAGGTCACTAAAGGTAAAACCGACCGATGCTTCGTCGTGTGTGCTGGCACTTGGGAACAGGGAGCGGTGGCAAACTGTTCAACGTCTGTTGTGTTCTCATCTCTCGTGCCTGAGGTGTCAGTTTATTCAGGAAAAAAACAACAGGGAGCATCTGCTTCATTTTTAAAAATAATTTCCTTGGATACTAAATGAAGAGAGACTTCCAAGTGATTATTCTCCCTAAAGGAAAAAAATAGTAGGAAGGCTCCAGCCTTCGGCTTCCAAGCTGTGCAGCTGTACAGAAAATGGAGTGCGTTGGTTTTGTTGGTTTTCCCCTGGCTAATGGAGAGATTTTTAGAGCTCTCCTTAGTTGTATGTTTTGATTTCTNGTTATGTAGGGAAAGAAGAGCTCCCCTTAGTTGTATGTTTTGATTTCTTGAACTGCAAGTTCAATTTCAAGATCTGGTCTTGTTTTCATATTTGAAATTCATTGTGTGGCCAAACTAGAGACGGAGCTTTGCCCAGTGTCACACCTGCTGAAGGACAGGAGGGGTTTGTAACCACAGCGCTCGGGGTGGGAGTTTATTCTTCTGTTTCCTCGGCCCTGCTGTGATGGCTTCTGAGGAGCACGAGTCGAGCTGTTAAGCACCACTTTGACCCTTTCATTTCCCCAGTGAGAAGAAGGGAGTTGCTGCACACGACAGAGAAGAACCAAGATGGTCCGTGGAGCCGCGGGAGCCCGAGATCCCCGAAGGCAAGCAGCTGCCCCGTGTGCAGGTATGATTTGGACAAGCTTTGCCCCCGTGACAGGCTCCGCTCTGGGGAGTCTGCGGCTTTGGAGGAGTGACGGAGGCTCTGATGTTCCTCCCTTTCTCCTTTTGCTCCCAGTGGGTGTAGGAAGGGGAAGGGCTGAAGAGAGGCGGGAGGATGGCAGAGCAGCAGGTAAATGCTCCTTTAAAGGCCAAAGACAAATATTGTCATGAGCTAATCAGTGGGGACAGCGAGTAACTTTCTCCTTGATGTGTGTTACCAGTTGGTCTTCTGCAAACCAGCCAGGGAGCTCCTTGTTTTCTCTGGGGCTTCGGCCACCTCCCGCAGTGCAGCTCTGCGCCGGGCAGCGATGTACGGCGGCGGCTTTGGTAGGGAAAGATCTCGTTGAATCTTCCTGGTGTAAAACTGTAAATATAAGACGGCAGCTTGTCTCGTACTCGGAACCGGGGTTTCTAAAGCACTTCCTTTGGAAGCGTGGCCAAAACTCTGTGTTCTACAGACAGCATGAGACCAAGGGAGTAGAGAGAGGGAGGCTGCTTGTCACGAGGCAGAGGCAGGATGAGATCCCACTTCTCCTTTGATTATGTTCCCGCTAGTCCATGCTGCTCCCAGGGTTTTGGGAGGATTGGTCCATCCACAAAGGGATTACAGTTTAATGTAGCCCACCAAAGAGCAGCAACAGAAATATCCCCACCCGGGGAAGCAATTCTTACTCTGTTATGGACACGTTTTGTTATCTGTGTGTTGAGAAAAATTCCTCCCTCATTTCATTCCTGAAATTCTGCTGGCTACGTGGCCGTGCCTGGGCTGCTGAGCTTCTGCTGAGGGTCAGGACCACATCTCTGGTAACAGGAGGTCAGGCCAGTGCAGGCACCGCTGTGAGCTGCGGCTCCAAATTGACAGTTAAGCAAAATATTCCATTTTCTCTGCCAGCTGGAGCAGGCCCTTGTTTTCAGCTCATTGGCTATCCAGCCGACCATGGATTTTTTTTCTAGGAACATCAGCAGATGCTGATCACGAGGGGCTGCATGACAGAAGGTGGGAGAATGCTTGGGGACCAAAGAACATCCTTTCCCCCTCCCTGGGGAATGTCGCTCCCTGCTGCAGCAGATATGATCCCGTTCGGTCCATGACCCACTGGAAGAGTTTAACTGCTGTTCCCACAGGAACCGTGCAAGAATGTTGGGTTGCCTTTTATTTTTTTCCCCCCCAAGTTGTGAGAGGAAGGGAGATAAATCTGTAAGTGCTTTTTTAAAATAAGAGCTATATGAGGATTTGCTAATTCTTTTCACATGGGCCACCAAGGAGCCGCTCCGCGGTACATCACACTCAGCTGTGTGCGCTCCCCTTCCCCGCCTGTGGCCCGGGTTTGGACTGGTGCCCTGGAGATGAGCCGCCCGAGATGCTGGATAACACCCACTGACTCTGGTAATAAATAAGAGGTTTCACGAGAGGTGGGAAATGCAGAGAGAGCCATTTGGAAACCGTGCTGGACGTAACATTGAGTGTTAATGGGGGGAGGGAAATGCTAAGAATAATCCCCAGCAGTGAGAAAGGATTGATTTTTGAGCTGAATCTTGCCCTTGGGGATGTAGCCGTATGTTGTGTATTATACAGCAGCCCCCCTTTGAACTAAAACTTTCAGCAATGAAGACTGAAAAGAGCAAAGCAAGGCCGAGATGACTTTACAAGGAACACGTGTTTGTGTTGTGTTGTGCAAATAGTCCAACGCTTTGTGTTCTCCATAGTCTCCAGCTGACCGTCGCAGGTTTCATGCAGCATCCGTTCCCCTCCCGCAGCTGTTGGGAGCCTGCTTTTCCGTGTGACACTTGCTGCCTGCTGAGATCTCGGAGTTTGCATCCCCCGACTGTCTGCTCAGAAAATCCCAGCTCCCTGCAGGTGATAGCTGGGTCCTGGTCACTGCTGCTGACGGCGTGAAGAGGAACCAGAGCCGGCTCTGTCCCCTGGCTGCTTTTCCTGCTCCCCCTCGCCCCAGCTGGGTTCCCTCGCAGCGTAATCTGTTCCGTTCCTTTTAGACACTCTGCAGAAACCAGAGCCAGGAAGGGTTTGCTGTCCAAATATAGTCAGGATGACAGTTCTCGCCTCTAGTCCAAACCAAATATCTGCGCTTCGGAACCCGAGACCTCTCAAATTCACCAGCACTCCGCAGTCCCAGCAGCAGTTCTCTGCGCTGGTATGAACCCCGTCCTTCCGGGGGCTCGGGTCACTTCATAAAGCACGGAGAATATTCACAGCTGCTGGGAAAGACAGATAAAACTTCAGAGTTCAGACCAACTTCTTGCCCTTGGCACAGCGCGACGCTGGCTCCCAGAGCAGTCTGGGGAGTTGTCTGAAGCATCTCAGAGGCTTAAATTCTGACAAATGCTGTGTGAGGCCACTGGTGGCTGCATCTCAGAGTCTTTAAGCACAAGTGTCTCTTGGGAAAGCCGTGCTAACCCCCAGGGCAGGGAACAGGGCTGCACTCTGGTCCTAATAATTCTTAAAATACCTACAAAGAGCTGTGCTTGAAATCTAACAACCTCGCTATTAATGAATTTAAGTGTAAACTTGACATTTCCCTTTTTACCAGCAGCAGCACTGAGGATGTTGGCCAGAGCTTGTGCACCAGAGTCCAGAAGCACAGTGACTGTGTCGGGAGCATCGTTAGTGAGTTCGTGTGTCTCCCTTCACTCCGCTGTAAATTCTGAATAGCTCAGCATAAGAGCTTTCCTCGTCTGACTCTCATTGCCATAATAACTGAGGTTTGTCTTGGCTTTACTGCTGAGCTGGTTTCTAAGCAAATACTTGGCTTAAATTTTAAAAGTTTTGAAAGCGTTCTGCAGCCAGTGGTTTGGTGGAGTTGGGTGGATGGACAGGCACCGAATGCCTGCGTGGATGGGCACAGGGCGTCCCCAGCATACGGGGGGAGGTGAAACCCTGCTCTCACTCTGATCCGTGGAGGTGTAACACAGCGTGGGCTCTTCCCCATTCAGAATGCTTCAGTAACTGGTGGCAAAGGGTTTGGGTGTGCCAGCCTTTTGTAGGTGCATGGATAAGTGTTTGGAAACAATGAGGTCCTTAGGAATGTGCTTTTACTCTTGGCTGAAGTTTTTGAGCCCCGTTCTAAGGCAGGTTTGTACCTCACGACTCCTTTCTCAGTCTTTCTGCAGGTGTGTGCTTGTCTGCAGACTGGAAACTTGCTCAGGGTGCTGGAGACACTGGTAGGTTCAGGAGCTTCTCACTTCATGCTGTGATCCGCAGCTCAAAGAGGGAGGTGTGTTTGCACCGCTCTGAGCTCCGAACAAAGCACTTTTCAAAGTGCTCGCACACAGACACGTTCCATCCTGCCGGTGCTGCTGAGGAAGGGTGGAACTATCCCTGGAAAGTCACAGCTGGAGCTGAGATGAGCCAGGATCAGACTGCTGTGGTCTGGAGGAGTTTGAGCCCCGTGCCCCTGCCTCCTGCTCTCTCTTCCTCCTGGTTTCCGCTTTCCTTTGTCATTCTATCCGTAACGTCCTTCCACCTTACCCAAAGGAAAATGTTTTTCATTCCTAAAAGTGCCAGAAGTTGATGAAGCCTTTGAAATGTTTCAGATATCCCCTCTAGGGATGTTTTATACGGGCTGGCAGCAGAACTGCCCCCTCCCTGCCCTCCACCAGGAGCTTTTCCTCTGCCCAGAGCCGTTCAGCTGAGGACACGCCACCTCGGGAGCCCCGAGCATCCAGACAGAAAGTGCAGCTCCTGAAAACCCGAGAATTTCTGCATAAGCTCTTTAAAAAGTCCTGAATTGACTTTGTGTCCACAGCCTGGAGATGCCGGACAGGAGCAAACAGCTGAAGCCAAACTGGTCGCTCCTCCAGGTCGGTCCTTCTGACGTGCTGGAGCTGCGGTACCCGGAGTCGGTGTGATTCTGGAAATACTTGTCTTAGCATGATAACCCCTTACTAGGCAGCTCCCGAGTACAGAAGATATTTGCAGGTCCCTTGCCAAGTTTTCTGGAGGAGGGAGCTGATGGTTACTTTTCTCAGAGTTTGTAAACTCCCTGACCCGAATTTCCGAAGCGGAGGAGCCCTGCCCGCTCTCACAGCATCGCATTTTTCCCTCTGCTCCTGCAGACAGCCCCTGACGAGTGACAGCTCTTCCAGCCTTCAGCATCCCTCGTGAAACATTCCAGGGGCATGATGCTGGCCTCTGGATTCCTTTTTCTACCCCCTCCCCCAATTTTTTTCATTACATAAAGCTGACAACTGCAGATCTGTCCTCGGTACGGTCGGTTAAAGAAAAGAGTTCATGGCCATCCCAGCTTGTTTCACTTTGCTGCTTTCCCTCCGCCAGCCCAAGCTTCAGCTGCAGTAACATGAAACCACTTGGCAGGGGCTGAGAGAATCTTTGGCACATTGGAAAGAGGCTTAATGTAAAGTCTACATTTTTTTTTAATTTTTTTTTTTTCAGAGCTTTTTGAAACTCCAGTGGCAGTGACTGCGGGGCTGCTCAGAAATGCAGCTGTGAGCAGAGGGATCGCCAATGCCTGCGGGGGGGAGAGTGTCCTAGTGTCTGTCACAGCTCCTGCTGAAAAGTGTTAGAGGAGGACATGGATCAAACAGAACAAGTTTCTGCAGAGAGAAGGACGAGCTGCCTCTCGGCTGACAAGAAGAGCCGTGGCTGTAGGACCATTGTGGGGTTTCTGTGCCTGCTCCCTGCCCTGGCTTTGCTGCTCATTGTGGGAGATCCCGCGGGAGCTGCGGTTCGGAGGAGTCAGGTAGGGGAAAGGATCTAATTCTCAAATGCTCAGAAGGGAGGTGGGGACATCACCCATGTGTGTGTGTGCTTTTTAGGATAGATAAATTCAGGAAGCAATGTAAACAATGTGTAACTAACCCTTAAGGCAACAGGATCTGTCTGTGGCTGCTTGAGCCCCTTTCTACAAACGATCCTAAAAGGTAATTGTGTATCTGAGTGGGATCATTAGAGATGTGCGTACAGCTTGTGGACAACCAGCCAGTGAATGGAAAAGATTTGGGGTGTTTTTGCTCAGAGCTTTGACTGTTCTGCTTTCCCAGCCCGGGGTGATGTGGCAGATGGGAGTTCTGCAGCGGCTGGGAGCCCCAGAGGCAGGGCTGGTGGTGGGAGATCCGAGCCCGGAGTTAGTGCCAGACCTGCAGAAACTGTTACCTGACGTTAACTCTGCTTCAGGGTCCATCCCTTAGCAAGACATGCTGGGACAGACTGGAATTCAGGGGAACTGTAGCAGGGCTCTGGACTCTGGAAGCTAGTCTTAATTTTTGCTTTTAGCTTCATTTTAGCTTTTAATCTTATTAAAACCCAATCTTCCCCGAGTGCTGGCGTCCTCTCCTGCTGTTTGTGTTTATCTAGACCCTGGCAGCAGCAGCCCTGGTCGGCATGACCCGCTCGGGGCTCTCGCCCGTTGGTTCTCAGTCTCCGGGGTCTGTTTCTGGTTAGCTGATGGGAGGGGAACTGAGTGCCTGGGACAGAGGCAGGGGGACGGACTGCATTCATCACAACTTAATGAAGTTAATTAACGGAGGTCTGACCGCCCAGGGTGGACAATGCAGAGCAGGGACGGTGACCAGTGTCCGCCTTTGTGCTGGTGTTTATTGCAGCTGTTGAGAGAGGGATGGAGCACGGTGTCCTGCTGGTACCTCCCAGCTCTGGGAATGTTTGAGACTTTAACCCGCAGCCTTTCCTCCCGGGAGCAGCCGACCTCTTCTCCGCTTCTGGGTACTCCCGAAGTCTGGGTTCTTTGGCAGCCAGACAGATCCTCTGATCCAAATTCTCCTGTGGATTTTGTAACTGGGTCACTCCATCTCCATCAGAACCCTACATCCGAGCTGCAGCCCATGTGGGTGCCCACCCTTCCCAGTTCCTTTTGCAACACGTTCCTGACCCTCAGCATCCTCTTGCCCCAGCGGCAGGTGGAAGGCAGAGCAGAGGCTGCGCAGAACTCAGCCCCCTGCACCCTCGGGATCTGGTGACCGGGTCAGACACGGGTTCCAGGGATCGCCGCTGTGATCACCTCTCCTTTTGTATTTTGAGGATAAGCTCACTTAGGGACACAGATTTTCATTTTTTTTCTCTTTGCTTGTTCAGCACTTCTGACCTGAGGGTTTTAAGCTCAATGGCCATTGAAAAGTCAATCATTCTTCTCCCATGGGGCTGCAGGAGCTTTTCTTGCAGCGGCAGCAGCCAGCAGGACGTTTCTGACTCATTTTCTTGCCTTTTCTTGCTGTTGGCTTGCTGTGAGACCAGGGAT
The DNA here is from genome assembly GCA_013400615.1 of Syrrhaptes paradoxus. Classification (NCBI taxonomy): domain Eukaryota; kingdom Metazoa; phylum Chordata; class Aves; order Pterocliformes; family Pteroclidae; genus Syrrhaptes; species Syrrhaptes paradoxus. The sequence goes on from VZTO01020688.1 coordinate 141,852, forward strand.
GTGCTCTCTAGACTCTGAGAGCCTCAGCTCTTCCATGAGTAAGATGAAACAGCTCTTGCTTTCTGTACGATGTGCTGTGAGGCTGATGGTGCAGCTTTTGTGTCATTGCCACTGTCAATATTGCTTCGTAGCAGTCTTGGTGCCACAGTCTTAAAGCCTCTGGAGCAAAGATGAGCCAGCGATGCTCGGTGTCAGTCCTGGAAAGGGGAGGCAGGGCCGGGAGACTCCCAGAGACCCAGGTTGGGTCCTGGTCTTTCACCTCCATCTCTCAGGACTGAAAGGTCTTTGTAGTCTGAGTCAGACCTGTCACCAGATTTTATGTCTTTTGCTGTATGATGGCTGTAAAAGCTCTCCAAGGTTTCCAGGGCTCCTCTTTGCTTGGAAGGAATTTCAGACCCGCGGTGCAGCTTTATGAAGAGCTCTCAGCACAACGGGTCGCCTGTTTTCCTCATTTGTCCGGGATTTTATTTCTTCTGTGGTGAGGCTGGAGAGCAATAGCGAAGTGAAAAGGAAATGAAAACTTTCCAGGAAGAGCTGCAGCCCTCGCTGTGGCCAGCAGCCTCCTGAGGCCTCGTTTCTGCTCCATCCAGGCTGCTGCAGGACTCCCCGCCGTGCTCCCTAGGCTCCCACTGCCCTGTACCTACTGGTTTTTCTTTTACACTGTTCAATCCTCCAGTCTCTCCCACCTTTTAACCTCCTGTTTTGTCTTTTTAAGGAAGATGCCGCATCTCCTGATCTTCACGGAGCGAGTGCTGCTGCGTCGCACAGCCCAGCCTTCCCCCCTCGGCCGCCAGTGCGGAGGAAGCGCTACACCATCACGCCAGGGCACCTGAAGTGGGACCACTTCAACCTGACATACAAGTACGGCCCTGCCCGAGCCCTACGAGCATTTCCTAAGTGACACTGGGGTCGGTGATTGACCCCAGGACTGTTGCTGGCCCATGTGCTGGCGCACGGACGGCTGCTAGAGCCGCTCTCGGGTAGGGAGTGTTTCTCCAACCCTTCAGGAATTTCAGTGCTTTCAGGAATCTCTCTAGTCTTCAGGAAAGGATGCCAACCCTTAGAATACTGGCAAATAAACAACCAAAAGCCCTCGGCAATTCTAGGGCAGACGGTCACCAAATGCAGGATAATTTGGAAGGAGTGGCCGGTGCTGCGGTCACCTCCTGTTCTCCAGGGAGCTGTTACACCAGCAGTCACAGAAATCTTCTTGTCCCTGTCACTGCCCGGATTTGCTCGCTGTGCGGTGGTTTTTGTGGTGTTCAGCGGGCGATGCTGCAGCACTGACCAGTCCACGGCGACCTCCCCGTGGCCAGCGTGGGGTTTGTTCTGCCGGGAAGCCCAGACTCTGGAGTCTCTCTCCCAAGGGATGAGATTTTTCCAAAGGCATTCCTTGTTTTGCCATCAGACAGTCGGAACCCTCTCTCAAAAGCTCTGCTGGCGAGAATCACAGTTGGGTGTGTGCACAGGTGGCAGGTGAAGGGTTACGAACGGGAGGTACCCGCTGACGTGTGGTGGTTTCCTCCTCCTCCAGCACTGCCCTACAGACTGAGATGTTGGGATAAAAAAGGTTTCCAAGGGAACCTTGTCTCAAATGGAGGGCTGGAGGAGGGGCAGAAGCTGCAGTCCAGCACACGTGATTGTAGAGAACACCACTAATGTCTTAGTCCCTGCTGGACTAATTTATTTTATTAAATACTTTCACTACCCAGTTGAAGCTACTCCTGTTTTGAGAGTGGAGGGAAAGGACGGGATCAGCTGCTGCCGCCTTGAGAGCCCTTGGCTGCTGTCTGAGCGCTTTCCTGACGTTGTTCTGTGTTCCTGCAGGATCCTGTCCTTCCCGAGAAACCTCATCAGTGCCAGGGACACGCGCAGGGGACTAGCGGCAGCGTTCCGGATGTGGAGCGAAGTGTCACCGTTCAGCTTCAGAGAGGTGCCGCGACACGTAGACAGTGACTTGAAAATAGGTGAGAACCGCGCGGCGCCGGGACCAACGGGACGCTGTTGTGTGTGTGTCTGCTCCACGCGGAGCTCGTAGGGTGTTAGCGTGTGAACGAGGAGTTGGGAGGCAGGAGGTGGTCCTTCTTTGCTGCATGTACCTTCGTTTGCCTTCAGTCAGGTGGAGAAACTGCCTCTAGCTGCAGACGTTATCGCTCAGCCTCAGCCCCAGATGTGAACTATTTGTGGGATTTATGGTCTGTGTGAAACAATTATTTCCTGCGCAGATAACCAGCGGATTTACCGTTTCGCAACACGCTCTTCACGCTCGTGTTGCATGACGCTACTTACAAGCACGTGATGAGCCTTCCCGGGGGCCTGTCCTGCTGCCGCGGGAGCTCCAGGTGGCCCAGGTCCAGTGGCCGCCGGGGACACGGCGACGCTGTTGGGAGGAGAGCAAAAAGAGGGCGAGCAGCTCTGACTCCAGGGATATCCGTTTATTGACATTTAAATGGAACAATTACATCCTGGGGTTGTCATCTCACTGTCCAGCCTCTCTCCAAAAAAAAGCCAAAAAAATTTCCACGTGATGTTGCAAGAAGAGCTCAGCATTCCTTTCTGAGAAGTGGCCTCATCTGTGTCTGTTTGAAACAGCTCCAAAGGCAGGGTCATCACAGGGCGTTTGCATCACAGTTGCATCACCCTGACAGTCGCTTTACATTTATTTTTCCTTTTGTGGCTCCGTAGGTTGGAAAGCACGTGGAACACCGTAAGAGATTTTTTTAGTGCACCCCGAGTTTACAGGTGTCTGTGTCCCGGGTGGGCTTGCCCTGCTAGACACACTGAATCTGCTGCTTTCCCCCAGGGTTTTACTCCATCAATCACACGGACTGCCTGGAGTCCCTCATCCACCACTGCTTTGACGGGACAACAGGGGAACTTGCTCACGCCTTCTTCCC